>JAODLL010004747.1:0-10941 GCA_026546735.1 Forbesichthys agassizii | reverse complement strand
AATGTCTCTTACTTAATGCATTCTGCAATCGTTGTCCACTCCCCCCCCCCCCATCTCTCGTCCCCCCCACACACACACACACACACACACTAACCCCCACTCACGTCCTTGGTTCAATCGTTCTAAATCCTATGTCATCAATCCCCCCCCGGTACAGTCGCTCAGCTAGCTGCCTCCATTGTGTGCCATACACCATTAGCGCTGGGAAACCTGGGAATCCTGTTTGGTGCGTGTCATTCCCTTTATTCCGAGACACAGAGAGACATAGAGAGAGAGCGAGAGAGAGAGAGAGAGATAGAGGGCGGGGATGGTAGCATATTTTGCTAATTATGCTAGCAGGTAGACAAGCATCAAGAAGCCAGCAAAGGGTTAAATGTGGGTGTACTGTAGGGCTTATTACTCCGAGGCATGATGAATGAAGATGACATAGAGACACTTATAATTCCCTAACAGTAATACCCAGAAGGACAATGCCCCGCGGGCTTACACCACAAAAGCCCTTTCAACGTTGTACAGTAGGCTATAATGGCAATGATAACCCGTCGCACTGTTCCTTCATGTATACCTCGCTCTGGGTGTCAGATGTTGTTGCTGCAAACAGACAAGTCAATTATACCAAACCTGCCACCGGTGTGAGGATATTTACCCCTGCGACAGCATACGCCTGTCCAGGGAAGAGGGGGAGGGGGGGTTGCTATAGCATTCATTTTCACACACATTTGCACGAATGCACAAGAAAATCACTGGGCAATATTGGGGTTGTGCAGTGACAGGGCCGAGGATGGAGCTAACCTGGAAGATACGGTATATGTTCATACTGTTAGCTATAGCTACTGTTAGCTGCTAGCTGAGGCCAGTACTGGCACTGAGTATGGGGTCTTAATCTGAGGCAAGCGGAACAGCCAGATCCTCATAAGGCCTCTTTTCAGACGATTCTGTGGCCCGGTGCTTCAAGGAGCCTGGGGTACCCCCTGCCCCTCCCCCAACGCCAGCCCATAGCCTAATCATCCCCAAGCCACTCTTTTGTGCAGCTTTTCCACTCGGATTTCATGTTTGCCCATCTCATGAGAAGGGGCGAGCGGAGACATTCCACACGAAGACCTCCCGAGACCTAAGCCTCGTTCGGCACACCCGCGCCACAGCACATGAACAAACACACACACACACACATGCTGTTTTGAACGCCACCCATGACCTCAGTAAAGGCATATTAAACCTGCTCAGGCAGTCACTCCCTGTGTCAAACATGAAGGTAGATTATGGGCATATTGACGTTCCCTACGCAGAACGGTAGGTCATCATGTAATGATACACGTCATGCCCATAACCAGACTTCCACACCATAAGGGGTCCTTACCACCCCCACCCCTAGTCTGTGAGCCTGTCGCTAGCTAAGGGTGTTGGGGTGTTTCCCTGGGGAGCCCCACAGCCCTGGGTGTTAGTGTTGCCACTAGGGTTTTATAGACTCCCCACTGAGAGCATCTCCTTAGAATAGACAATAAGGGGTATTTATCCCCTGGGTGACCGTGCTGACCCTCTAAACTCACTCCCCTCATTCGGCTGGGCAGAGACTGGCGGTCTCTTTCAGGATGCTTTTCACAAGGCCCCACAAAGCCCCTGGCCTGCGGGCAAGCTGTGCTCACAAATACATCACTCATTCACGCACATGCAAAATAAATAATGCAGGTGTCAGCAAGTTGGAAATGAACTGAACTCAATAAAGGGGTAAAAAATAGATACATAAAAATCTATCAGGCTAGTAGGCTTGTTTGATAAAAGCTGTGTTGCACACATTTTATACAGCAATGATGAAATTATAACTTTTGTTAAGAAGCGCATTTACTGTGGCAATAAGCTTTATTGATAAACCTTGACATTTTCTTAAAATAAAACATTGTCTTCTCTGGGAGGCAACCTTTTATATCCAATAATATTGTTTTTACACAAAACTGAAAATACTGTAAAAACTGTCTTGCGTTTCTATTGCTTCATGCTTGATTGTAGATATTTTAATAATTTAAGGCTATACTAAGTACCTCCAGACACATTGAGCCCTATGGCTACGCAAAATATTAATAAAGTCACTAAATATTCCAGGGGCTGTGAGGGGGATAGTATATTTGTGCCATCGATATGCAGAATTGATGTTTGATTATTTGTACATTCATACACACATGTCTGGACGTAAACCTAAAAATGTAACACATACATGTTATGTTGACTTTGACCTCCTGACAACAACGCCAAAACAACAGCCCAGTGATATTTATGATGATGATTATGTCACACATAAGAGATGAACAGTTTTCATTAAGGGAGAGAGAATCTATTTTCAGCCTCCTCATTTGTGTTGCCTTTTCTCACCAGCCATGCTCGTCCCGTCCCCTAACCGTGTTCTCTCTCTCTTCAAACAACACCTCCCTCTTTTAGCTTCACTTCCTTTCCCAGTTCGCATTGTTGTTGTTTTCTCCCCCCCGATTCCTCCTCTTTCTTTCACCCCCTGTTTTCTCTTCCAGCTTTGGGGTGTGGGAGCTATTTCAGTTGGTGTGGGGGTGTTTGTGTTTTTGTGTGTGAGAGACCTTCTGTGTTGGTTATTGTGTGTGTGTGTGTGTGCGTGTGCATGTGTGTGCGTGTGCACGAGTGTGTGTGCACGCGTGCGTGTGTGTGCATGTGCCTGTGTGTGCGTGTGTGGCGGGGACATAGCGAGGGGTTTCACCCTCCACTTTAGTTTATGTGCGTGTCCTTTCGGGACCCCTGTCACAAGGAAAGAGGTTTCTTTTCATCCCTCTTTGCATTCCAATGCATCCTATACATCCCTGTAAGCCCCCTGTTAAATGCGGAGAAAACAGGCCAAATATGTGGAGCGGGTGAGAGACGTCTCTGTTCTTCACCGTTAGCATTATTATCTGCTGGAGTCTGTGACCAAGGAGAAAACACAGCCTTGCTATATTGGAACACGCCGCATGATGGCAGGAATTAGTCTGTCGCAGACCCACTGATTTACAGAGGTATATGAATGATTTACGTCAGAGAACACGGCCTGTGGGAGCTTATAAATAGTAACACGTGTGTTGTTAATACTTTATTAACAGAAATAACAGTGTTCCTCTAAACCTGACACCATCTTGTCTGTGATGTGTTTGGCACAACACTGGATGTTTCCCATACAAAAAAGTACAGAGATATATGGTATATTTCTAAAAGGCCCAAGCAAACAATGACATTTTTGCCTTTAACTTTCTATTTTTCTTTTCCACTGGTCTCAGAAATGGTCGTTGAGACATAACATGTGGTTTGGTCACTCATGCTACAACAATAAACGAAGCAGACCGCCATGACAACAAGCTAGCATAGTTCCACACCCGCGCCACACTTGTAAATAAAGGTGCATGAAGTGAAAATCCATTGTATATTTACCAAAATATTTTTGTTTATATGTATAATTACATACTTTCGTGTTATGTATAAATCTTTATGGAGGGGACAAAATCATCTTTTGTTTCATAAGAAATTAATTTAAAAAGACTCAAATTCTTAAAGAAACAAACAGCAGTCAGTTATTAACATGTCCTTCAAGTTTAGGCTTTCCATCCTATATCCTGAAAAGAGCTAATCCCAAACTGACCTGTCCAAATCAGTGAAACGTCCACGTAAGGATTATCACAGTTTGCACTGTGTTATTTGCTATTTAGCAGCTGACTTTGATCTGTAACCTAAATACTAGAGCTAACAAACGCTGTGTACCGTCGCAGGCTACGTTACAGGGTCATGCCCTGCACCTGTGAGAGAGTGTGTGTTAGCTTGTGAACCTTGACCTCGACCTGACCCAAACTAATGGGTCTACAGCAGGTCAAATATGTCCGGAGCACAGAATGTGTGTGTCGAGAGGGTGCATGCGTGAGGTGTATGTGGGTGTGGTGGTGTAGAGGCCAGGTGGAGAGCTAAGGGGGTTTAACAGGTTGGGCATACATGTCTGCGTTGAGTGTGCTGTGGTTTGCTGTGGGGTATCAGGTGCAGGGGAGTCACAAAGGCCACACTTGAGTGGCGTTGATCGCGTTGAACGTGCGTGCACATGGCAATGGCCTGAGCGAGGTAGCATTAACCCCGCTAAGTGAAATGTTTGATCCAGGGACCCCATAAAATGCTGCCATATGCCCAAGTTCACGCTCTCAGCATTCCCTATGACCCCATGTTCACACTGCTAGCCAATCTTTCACCCCCGCGTTAGATTACCTATTGAACATTTGCTCACGTAACTTTCACATTGGCCTGGGAATTAGCTAGGCTGGTGGCCTATTGGCAGTTATACTGAACTGAAAAGTGAATAGACGAGCACAGCTGACATTACCATTACCGTAAAAGCCTTTTTGGTCTGACCAAAGCTGAGCAAATTCAGGCACACAAGGGTGTGATGTGCACACGCAGTTGGGTGGGTCCTTCATCATGCGGATCTAAAATGGCAGTACCCCCCGCCACCAACACTCTATTGGGCCAGCGAATATACTGATGTAGCAGCCCCCACACAATGGCCACAGCCGCAGGCGATGTGCTTTGTGCTGTTCTGACAGTATTTGGGTTGTTGTGTTATGTGTGTTCATGTATGTTGTGTAGGTTCATGTATGTTGTGTAGGTTAATGTGTATGTTGTGTAGGTTCATGTATGTTGTGTAGGTTCATGTATGTTGTGTAAGTTAATGTGTGTGTTGTGTAGGTTAAAATAACATGTTCCATTTAGTGACCTCTTTTTTAAATTGCCTGCCCAGTCTCAGGGAAAGCCCCTAAACGGAATGTCTGCATTTTCCTACTTGCACATTTCCCTCCCGAACATTCACCCCCACACCTGCCTGAATCTCCCCAATAGTCACAATATAAAAACACTTGCGCCTTCCCTTAGCATACCATTCCCCACTTATACTAACCAGGAGCACCGGAGATCAGTGGCACATTAGTTCCGAACCATTGGCTTTCACAACAAAACCTCGGGGTCTTTAGATGTGAGCCAGCCGAACAGAAAGCAGAGGGAGTAGGTGGAGGCCGGATTCTGTTTCGGGGTCTGTATTTTGAAGCCATAAATCTCTGCTAAATTAAAGCTCATCCTCGGGGGCGGGGCCATGCATCGGAGACCATTGTGTTGGTAATACACATTAGAGTCTGGGTGGCTGACCGCTTTGAGCACCACTGAGGTGAGCTTTGTAGCTTAGGCCACACAGTTGCAGATGTGGCCCTCGCCAAGACCTGCTGACCGCGCTAAAAGTAATTATTTGTATTAAATATGATCTCACACTATGGTATGATGAGAATGTGATGAACACCATGCAAAGGCAGGGAATACATGGGGATTATAAGTAAAGTCTGGATGCCCTGTAGTAGGCCTTACAGTAGCTTCTTTTCCATACTTCCCCTTTGGGAGGACGGGAATGTGGGTGGAGGAGGGAAGGCAGGAGGGTTTGATTTCGACTACCCTTGTAGAATCTCGTTTTCCTTATCTACTTGAAAGTGTTTTACTCAGATCCCTGCAAGCAATAACATGCATACACTACACTGGCATCTGCACAATGACATATAAACAACACACATGAAAGCTGGCTGTGCACGAGGCTTTTAAAAAGAAGAAAAAAGTGTATTAATGACAGACAGTCAACACTCTGATCTTCAGAGAAAAGAAGTGAGGGAGATTTTGGCATGCAGGGTTTAACTCAGGCCTGTAAAGGTTTTTTCAAATTATTTACAAATCTCAGTAAAACCTGCACAAAGCCAACACCAATTTACTGTCTGTGGGCCAATGGCTAGAGTGAGAACAGTTTATTTACAAGCAGAGAATGCAATATATAATAACAGCTTTCACCGAGTCATTTCATAGCATCCTAAAAATAATGAAATGTTTCCTTACTTCATCTGCACGTGTGAAATAAACGGAATTACAACCTTGGAAATTGTTCTGGTGTCATGAGCCAGAAGTCTCTGACTTACAACTGAACTTCAGCAATCTTTGTATTACCTCAGAACGGTCTGGCGATAAAGTTGAAAATACTTGATGTGGTGTGTTCACTTACATACAAAATGCTTTCAGATTAACCACCTTAATAAAAACTCAGAATACATTTCCTGCAACAATACAAAAGTATGTACATTTTTATCTTCACTGCACTTTCCATTAACACGAATATTGCATGCGTTATTAAATGTTAAGATCAAGTGCAGCATTTGTAGTTAAGAATTACTGTCCGTCAGCAATGTCAGGCCGGTTTATAAAACAAGCTGTAAAATCTTTTTTGCAGCTTAGATACTATTGTTTTAAGTGCGAGCTCATACAGTTTAAACAAAATACAAAGTAATATTTTACACCTTTTGTTCATAGTGGATGATATAAATGTTATATATAAATGTTATGGGAGCATCTCAAGTATTTTGGGAGGGCCATATATCCCATCAGGAAGCATCTCTGCTCTGGGGGTTCCCTGGCAGGGCCAAAATTGGTGCCAGTGAGCAGTGGTCTCGTACAGGATAAACACTATACCCTGTTTTCACGTGAGCAGTTGAAGGCAGACAGAAACTCCAGATAAAAGATAAGATAAAATTGCTTGAATTACATGGAGAGAATGGCATAATGCCAGCGTCCTAAGAAATGTGGATGGTGATCGGTTATAAATAAATGGCAGGTCTAGCACCATCTATAGATGCTGAGTCATGGCTGTCTCTGGTCATTTTAAGGAGGCATTTTGTTTCCTCTTATCGTTGCTAGACTAATGAGCAGACCATGTTGTTGTATGTAATTGGCTATCTGGTAATATCACTAAATCCCTATTTAGCAGTGCAGCAGATGCTGAAGCAAACGCTTTAAATATTCCCACAGACAGTAGTAAAAAGAGATAGGCTTTGCCTTTGCTCTCTCTCTCTTTTGTTCAGACAAGCACCCATGCACGCGCGTGCGCGTGCGCGCACATACACACACACACACACACACACACACACACACACACGTGGACTATAGACACTCATTAAGGAAACTAATGAGTCACAACGTTCTCAGACCCCAGCCTGACAACAGGACCAAATGGACTGAGTGTCCCATTCAAGACTCATGTTTTTTTTTTTTAATCTTCGTTCTTTTGTCTGATACTAGACGACTCGCTCCTTCTTGCAAGAACCAAAAAAATAAATAAAATGAGGCACACAAACACCATTTATCCCCTCTGGTGCAAAACATTGCACGCTTTAAGTGCAGCTCTATTTCCCCAGCGCCATTCATTGAGGGAAACAAGTGGTTTTAATGGAGATCTAGTTTTGTGATTACAGTTTACTGCGGCGAGTGACTCCCCCTAGCGAAGAAGAACCCTTTAAGTTGTATAAAATCCGATAAAAGGCAAACAATAACAACCGGTGCTTACAAAACCAAACAAGACGAGGAGAGCATGTAGCCTGTAGCTATGTTTGCTAATGCAATAAACAATTTTAATCGTTGCAGGCAACTTTCCCAAACTCGGACTGGGCATGCAATTTCAAGGCTAATCAGGTAGATTTGTGTTCTGCTCGGGGTGAAAGTGTTAGAAATGTGCGATTATTATATGAGGGCTATACCCAACAGCATGAGGGCATACCGTACTGTCGCTGTGAGCGGAGCCTACGATGCCGAATACAGAAACACACGCAAAGCATAGACAGAGCTCGGAAAGTGCTCTTAAGAGGACCCGCATCAATTACCACCATTACTGCACATTACCCAGACCCTCACAGTCCTTCCTGTGTGAGTCCCTGCGCTCAGACGAGCTCTCCAATGCACCTCAGGCTAGTCAGGAGTGTGTGTGTGTGTGTGTCTGCATGCATATGCTCTTTTTTATGCGCATGTGTGTGTGTGTACGTGCGCGTTGCTGGGTAATATATCATCCAAGCTTGAATGGACCCCCAAGCCAGGAGTTAATGAAGTGAAATGAGACTTATTAGCCAAAAACCTTTAAAGTCACTGACAAGGCTAGCGCGGGGAAATAAAGACAGCTCCAAATTATTAATGACAGCAGAGACACAGCGGCACAAAGGGAGTGTTGCCACTCGCGCAGGCCGCAGAGTTTTTCCGCTCACACTGAAGTAAGAGAAAAACTAAGATTAAGCATGATAATGAAACAGGAGCAAATCAGTGTTTTATAGCTGTGAAAATTACCTCTGAGGGGGAAAAAATAAAGAAAAATAACATGAAAAATCCACGCGCTTACTTGGACATGGTTCCAGCCATGACTATAGCTCATGATAATGCCAGATGGCCTCGCCTTTATTTTCCTCCATTTGGGCAGGCAGGATAAGCCCACGGTTTGCCCTCTCTCTGCCCCGCAGCAGATTTACAGAGTTGACACTATCATATGATCCACCGGGGCTATTTTTCAATTGCTCATTTTATTTTTTTATTTTCTTCCAGGCAAGCGTGCAGTGCAGGTCACCTAAGCCAGGTAACACCGGGCCTAATTGGGCAGGCGCAACTTGTTATCTAGCTGATTACTGCCACTTCTCATCAGGTAACCGCGGCTCAACAAGAGGATGTGGGGGGAAATGGTACGAGGTCTGACGTCCAGCACATGATTGAGTGTACGGCTAGGGGGCTCGGGTGGACCCCAGCTTAGGGGCGGGGGGGTGTTTCTGAGGTCAGTCAGCGGACAGGGACACATTTTTCATCTCGCGACGGCGATTGGCGGGAGCCTCCACATATGGGGTGTGTAGGCCCAAAGCTCACAGCCTGCCAACATTTGTCAGTTAAAATAGGTTTAAAACCCTGTGTGTGTGTGTGTGTGTGTGTGCGTGTGCGTGTGTGTGCGGCACTTGTATTTTTTTTTTTTTTTGAATGCTAACGCCACTGGTGGACACAGATAAGATTAATTTAAAGGGTCACATTTCAGTCCGTTACCTTACAAACCTTAGCGACTGACTGACCCTTTGCTCTTTGAAGCCTGATACATCTGGTTGCCTTTGACTGAGAGCCAGAGGTTGTAAGGTTGGACTGAACAAACCCCAAATGCACTTTGTCCTTCCTCCAGCCTGGGTCATAACCCCATAGCGACCCTTACAGTGACTGTCAGAGAGGTCGTTTGCCAAGCCACATGATAGGAGCACTTGTAGCCTAAAAGGCAACGCGTCAGGAATTCTGATGGTACCTGCTTAAGAGGTAAAGGGTTAGACACACTTTGCTAAAACCCATTCCAAAACCGGGTATGGTGGTCGAAGGTTACAGCTACTGAGTGGCTTAGCACTACCTTGGTGCATGTAAGATAACCATGGTGGGGCATTCCTATGGGCACACAGACAGAATTTAGATTGTGAGAATCTACTGTACAGATAGGTTGGCTCAGCCGATTTGACATACGTTTCTTCCATAATAAATCATATAAAATGTACATTAACTCCTCTTTGCTATGCCTCATAGTTAATCCTCCGATAAGAAAATATCAGCCATTTTATCATTCAGACAGTAATGTTTCTCACAGCAATCAGATTGGCAGCCTACAATGTGAATTTAGAGACTGCTCTTTGACCCGTAATCACCCTTATTCTATGTAATACACTGAATGAGAAAAGAAAAGGGAAGATGAGGTTTTATATTATATTTTTACCCCGTTTCCCATCTCGGCACCTTCACAGCTCTGTCAGGCCATAATGAAGCCTTACCGTCAGCACGCCAACTCCCCATTATAATAAATGATTTAGCCGCACTCACAAAATAACTCACATAGTGACAGAAATTGGGCAGAGAGTTGACCTAGATTTATGTCGGCCCTTCATTTTACCTTTTCTCCCCCCACCACCCATCCAGGAAAAAGAACGTTGTACAGAAACACGGTGGAATGTGATTCTACAGAGCCACCGAACAGGGTGCGAGACTAGCAACTCCACAGGACACATGCCATGTTTGCTCCAACTAACGTTGGAATAGACAGCCTGCGAAAGAAAAACATCTTTCTATATGTATTTATAGTCGCATCACAAACCGTTTTTTTGTGCTCAGTCGCCAACCATATACTGATTCAATCTGCCATTCCAGATTTCCAGATACACAGAATACAAGCATTAGATTCAACGTTGCCATTTCTGAATAGTATCATGCAGATAGCAAGAGTGAACAGAACTGCAATGTGTAATAAGGTAGCCGGTGAAACTCAAAAATCAAAGATGCGTTTAATGAAACAAAAGCAAGACATAATCATCCGGAGACACATTTACCCTTAACGTTCACAAATAATAACCCGCAAGAGCCAACACATACTGATCAGGACAGGGGAGCAATCACATAGATGAGGAACAGGTGTTGGAGTCCCTGACTGCCACCTGTCCCAGATCGGCCATCAGTACACCGGTCGGAGGGCGCGGCCCGGCCGTGGGACGTCGACGTGACATAATGGAAAAGGCTTGAATGAGTAGGAAAAATGCGGAATGGTTGCCACCGCCATAAGTAGTTCCCGAGCAGATATGTTTCCTCTGAATTTTTAAAGCAAAAGATTTTAGACTATATACAGAAAGGGAGGGGTTCAAACAGTGCTACTGTATCTGTCTTGGTATGGGGATCATTGGTGCCAGGTTTATAGCTTTACTGTCTCCATCTGCCAGGCCCAGTATTGAACACTAGTCTTCAGGCTAGAAGATAAACAGTTGTCTGTCTGGGAAGGGAAGAGCCAAGCCAAGCAGGAGGTGGTCTGGGGTGGATGTGTGACATGGCCTCACGGAGACACATCAGTACATGGGCCAGACGCATCGTGCATCATTTACGCAGGGAATATGTGTGTCTGTGTGTGTGTGCGTGTGTGTGTCTGTGTGTGTGTCTGCGCTGGGGGGTTGTGCATGGAAAACTTAAATGTCAAACTGTTCATACGGCAGTGGAAACGGAGAACAGCGGTAAAGTGTGTGTGTGTCTGTGTGTGTGTCTGGGGATGAAGGGGGAGGAAGGGGGGGGGGGGGGGGGGGGGGG
>JAODLL010004746.1:0-10941 GCA_026546735.1 Forbesichthys agassizii | reverse complement strand
ATGTGGCTCGGGAAAGGGAGGTTTGGGGTCCCTTGCTGGAGCTGCTGCCCCCGCGACCCGACTCTGGATAAGCGGATAAAGATGGATGGATAGATGGATGGCTGTGCAGTCATCATCTAAATGTAACATTCCAATGAGAAAATGTACTAGTCGGTACCTAGGCAAACTGGTAATGTGATGGGGAGAATAATTTGGCTTTTTTCCCCCAAAGTGCCCCCAAAGCAGAGTGCCCAATTTTGTTTTGATGGAGAGAGTGGGCTCTCGTTTGACTCAAGTGTGTTGAAGGTGTCAATCTAATTTACTGTACATAATTCATGTCAATCCCCTAAACCAAACACACACACACGCGTGCGTGCGCGAGAAGAGAGTGTCACACATGGTAAAAGAATATAGTATTATAACACATAATGATCATCTCTCAAAAAGTTTGATTATTGGTTCTACAATACAGGACAGCACAGTAAAACAGGTTTTGCACAAAAGTAAGATTTTGTGCAGGTACTAGCTGTTCTTAAAAAGGTAGAAAGTGAATGTAAGCTAATACACTTGCTTAATTCACCAAATAAATATCTTCCTAGTCTTCTATTTTACTATACTCTGTGTGCGTGAAAACGTCATGACACTTACACGACACAGGGTCTGTAGTCTTACTAATTACATATTTTCACAGTCTTATACTTCCAACAAATGCACAACAAACAGACTTGACTGGAATAATTATCTTTTAAATAGTCAAACATCATGTGTGTGCTTCGTGTCACAAAGCAAACGGGATCTAAAAACAACTGTATTCTAGCCGTTGACTGCCATACAATTTTTTTTCGAACATAGGTCCCATAAGGGGGTGTGCATTGTGACTTGGGCTCTCTATATCCTTGCCCTTGCAATGTGTGTTCAATTTGCTGGGCGGAGTTTCTGAGGGAGCAGCCTATGTATGACATTGAAATATCAACAAGCTTTCTGTCCACCACAGAGGCTCAAAGGTCAAGACATGGCAAAGGGCACAACTATTCTATCATAACTATGGTGTCTGTAAGCTCCCTTTCATAACAGTCCATCACAACATAGTGGAATATATATATATATATATATAAATAAAAAACACACACAGAACAGGTTTACTGACAACCTATACATAAAGGAAACGGTGTGTCTGCATCATTGGCAACACCGCAACAAAGACATGGTGGTAGTGTCATTGCTGAAGCCCTGTCCTGCACAGTCTAACCAAAGCAAACTTCTTACAAGTTAGTGTGTGTAATACAATAGAGATATGCTCACACTGTGTGGGTCAGCTCCATATGCTTCATGTTTGGAATGTAATCGGTGAAGAAACAGACATAGATGATAGTCAATCTGCCCTGCTTCCCCACAACATGTCCAAAACAACCTTGAAATCAGAGAAACTTCTACTTTCAACAACGCCTTGCAACTTCACCGCACCCTTGTCCCACCATGCCATAATAAACACCGCCCAGCTCTGATCCTTATTTTGTCAAATTAAACTATATCAAGGGTGCGGGTGGCTAAAATGGCCTTTATAAAAGGCATGTTACTTTTGGGAAGGGGATGCAAGGGGAAGAAAGAGGAGGCAGTGTGCAACAAAAGGCATGGGAAAGGAATGAAATGCAAATGGATGGCACACCCATTTTCAGAATGTGTGGGAATTATCAGTCCTCAGACCTGAGATCTGTGAGAAACTACATTCCAAGTGTGCTGGAATGGAGAGTCCAGAAGAAGGGCAGGGAAACATGATGACACCACTCAGCTCCTGCCAATTCTCCATATTTATTTCTCAGACGCTCCTATACAGCCAACTATCACATACTGTAGTATCATTTTTGGAAATTCAACCAAGAACTTGTTCCTAAAATAACCATGTTTTGATGACATTGTACGTTATATTGGGCAAGACAACAGTACAAATTATATTTAATTCATTAGGCTTTTACTTTTGACACACACACACACACACACACATACATCTATCAAGTCTGCTTAACAAAAGTGTAGCTATATCATTTGCTCATACAGTATAGTGTCAAATGTAGAAGGTTAGCAGTCTTTTAGTGAGTATTTAACATCAGTCAACTCCTCCCCTGACACTGGCAGTACAGTACTAGGCAGTAGCCTGGTATAGCCATTCAGATTTTGCAAGTGATTTGTTTCACTCTACAAATCAAGTCTGGAAACTCTGCAATGAATGTCATTTTTGATATACATTATGATAGGTGTCAATCACTGTTAGCTAATTTGTTGGAACAATAACGAACTGCATTTTAACCTTGTCCACTATCAGTCACAGTATAAGATTATCGGTTTGATAATTAATTAAAATATTGTTTCAATGATTTATTGCTAGGCTACATTACTAACGTTTTGCTGCCAGAACAATGTATTAGCCAACCTAAATTATGTTTCATATTATCTGTTTGCAGGCATACCAAACATTTCAGTCAATATTGCATTACCAGTTGCTAACATGATGTGTACATCGTACTGTCATTCCAATCCAATAGCCGATTTTCTCAACAACCCACCCAAGGCAAATCTCCCAAAAGCATGCCATTTCAGGGTACTACACAATCCTGATGTACAGTAAAGACATTAGACAACCTGATACATCAGTCTTTCAAACAAGGCATCAATAAACTAGCATGCCTAGCCTGTGTGTCTTTAAGGGAGCAGAATGTAAAACTCCAGAGATGATCCAATGATCAACATTAGAAGAACTGAAATATAAAGAAATACCGCTGAAATCCAGCCTGCTATTTTTACATTTGGTGTAGAACTATGACAACTGGGAGAAATATGTGGCTATCTTTTGATAACACACCAGCCCTTGTGCTTGTGTTTTGCATTTAAAAAATGCTTTGACAGTAGGTTATCTGTTTTCCATATCATTTTGAAAAGCACCAAAAGAGAAAAACATGATATATAAATATAAGTGGTTAACTTAAATACATATTAGCCTATAAAACCATCGTATAGAGCAATATGTGCCTCACAGACTTAAAGTAAATACCTTAAATCTCACTTGAGAAGACTAAAATGTTAAGGAATGTGGAGGGAAATACAGTGCAGGGAGTGTAAGAAGATATCCTCAAATGACTGGGCAGAATTTAGTTGTGTTTCATTCAAGAGTTTAAATTGAAATTATTTTGGCTTTCTCCATCTCTTCTTTGTAAAAAAAGTAATGTAAAATTGTGTTGAATCACCAAATTTATTACCCCAGTGTTGACCTACCTGTAAGCATCCTTGAGCAAGATGCTTAACCCCTTACTGCTCCTGGTGGTTGGTCGCACCTTGCATGGCAGCGATCACCATTGGTGTATAAATGTGTGTGTGACTGGGTGAATGTCAGACAAAATACTGTAAAGCGCTTTGGATAAAAGCACTATATAAATGAGCCCATTTACCATTTTCTTATACATATTAAAATAATGAAACTATATCAACTATTATTATTATTATTATTATTATTATTATTAATAATAATAATAATATTATTATTATTATTATTGATATATTTTTTTTTAATTTAACCTTTATTTAACCAGATATGCCAATTGAGAACACATTCTCATTTGCAACGTTGACCTGGCCAAGACAAAGCATAAATGTGCAGGACAACATATAGTTACACATGGAATCCACACAGTACAAAAATAAAATGCAGTAGTCTGTTTTTTAAAAATACAAATGCAGTACATAGTCTATATACTGTACATTGTGCAAAGATATAGTTTCAAACTAGTTAATAATACAACTAAATCAAGTATAGAGCCTAATCATAAGTGTTTCATTTTAGCTCCCAAATGATCTTAGAAATAGGATGTGGGGAAAACGTGGGGTAGGGTAATTCTAACAAGTGCTGACAGGTCTGCCATGACTTTTAATATTAGCCGTTACAGAAAAATATATATCTAGATTTTATACAGTATGCTACATTCTTCTCTTATCACAATTCCAAGGCCAAGTGATTTAGTTTGTCAGTTATTTTGCTTAGAGGCACCAGCCATCTTTCATTTTAGATCATTTTGGTTTCTGCATGCACAACTAAATATTATTGAATGACAGCTGTGCAAAGCCTATGTGTTTATTTCGCTTAATCCTATACATAACATTTAAATGAGTGAAAAACAAGTTTGACAGAAAAGCAGTATTTTTACAGTAAGGGGTGACTCATGAGCAGGGCTATTTAATTTCAGGTTATATCATTAACTGAAAACACCAAACTCCTTTGGTTTCATTGCTTTCTCGTGGATGAGAGCCAAAAAAGCCCAGAGCCACTGTAGGTTAAAAGTGAGCAGACCTGTAATAACTGTATACTGGCGACTCACGGTAGGCCACTGTGGCCTGTCAGTGAATAATACATGTTTGTCTACTCTATAGAATACGCACATGTCAAGATTGATATCGGTTTGAAACGCTTACGGTATGGGGAAATATTCAATTGGGGAAATATTAAATTTAACGGGCAGGCGTTTAATTTGGCGTCGGCTATAATAATTCAAAGTAGCCTACGCTTTCATAGCCGAGAAAAATCTAACAACAGAAGCGGGTAAGAAATCATAATACTTGTCTATTCGTATTTAGAAGTCCATGCCGGAGCCGAAGACAATGTACGGTAGGTAGCCTGCTGTAGCAGTAGACTATAAACTTTCTAAAAGTGATTTAAGTGTTGACTACTTTAATGGGTACGGTGGCGCTTTTAGTAAAGCAGGTGCTGCAATTGGCCATTTCGTTTTCAAAACCTGTACAAGAGTGCGAACATGGATAACGTGACAACGTGGATTATTTAGTTTTATGAAAAGGTGGCAGTGAGTACCGTAAAGTACATGACAAAAACAGTGACACAGATGAAATAGTTTCAAATTATTTAAGCGCGATGATTCAACTTACTGTGATGTTAACTTCATGCTTTTTCAGTCGGTACTTTAGACTCTTCATTTTATGTTGCTATTTAGTCAAAATCGTTATCTTCTTTTTTCGTGGAATGTTGTAAAACGAAACGTTATTAACAGCGTAATCACGTAGGCCTACATAAACTTTAGAGAAAATAATGTATTACTCCCGCACTAGATTACTTCACCTGCCTAACCACAAAACGAGCATACTACTTCGATCGATGGATTTCTGAGCCAATAGAATTGCATATTGCGTGCTTCTCGTCACTTCAGAACCAATTGGTTGAATCAGAGGGAGGGATTTCCTTGTTGGGGTGTTCCATCGGTGACGTTGGTTGTTTCAAAGTTGAAGACTTTCTTACACTACACGACTACACGACTAAAACCAGAACACAGGACTGCTATGACGTCAGCTTTACCTGGATGGGAAAATAAACTGCTTGAGAAAAAGTCCATCCGATGGACTTAGTTGTTTCAAAGTTGAAGAATTGCTTGAACTACAAG
This sequence comes from Forbesichthys agassizii, assembly GCA_026546735.1. Lineage (NCBI taxonomy): Eukaryota > Metazoa > Chordata > Actinopteri > Percopsiformes > Amblyopsidae > Forbesichthys > Forbesichthys agassizii. The sequence continues at coordinate 5,527 of JAODLL010004746.1, read as the reverse complement.
ACTACAACGCAGACTGATATGACGTCAGCTTTACCTGGATGGGAAAAAAACTGCTTGAAAATTGTCCATCAACACAAATCATACGTGTAAGGCTGGGTGGAATAGCATTTTACTTTTAAAATATAATATATGGTACCGGTTACATTAGTACTAGGTCTAGCCTACATGTTTATCTTAACTATCAATAATATGTTTGGTTATCACTAAACAATAAATTCTAACTATATTGATATTATTTTTTTTTTATTAGGATTTTCTACACTGAATGCATTTCTACATTCCGTTGTTGCCTTTGTATTGCAGTGATTTATGCCTCTGAATGGAACAAGGCAGCCAGCAACTACATCCGTGTCTTTGTCGCTCCCAGACTCCATGGCAACAGCGTTACCATGGATTCGTCACTGCCAGTCCGTACGGTTACACATTTCTGGGGTCTCAAACTCCCCCTCTTGATTTCTTGATAAATAGAATGAATGTTAATGGGTGCCCTCACTGCCCTGCGTCAACAAATGCAGTAGGATGACTTTGTAGGCTGATATGCGTTGTTGGGCCTGAAGTGTCTGAGCAAGGGAATATGAACGTTGAATAAATAGCCCCCTCTGCTGGGGGCACGTAAATCAATTCATCACATTTGATTTGATTTACGTTCGCATAACAAATCATAGGCTCAAACCCCCTTATGTGAGTCAGACTTAATTGCCAGCTGGGTTTCATGTACAGCCAGGTGTGGTTTCAAATTATGTGTATCTTAACAGCTGGTAAAAGTCTAGTAGTCCATAGACAGCTTGAGCTACCTAGGAAGGTGACATGGATGACATGGCCAAAGAAATGTTCGACAAATCAATTAACTTAAGTCTCCTGCCCCTGGCTTGTATAGTTACATAATGACTTATCTATTGGCTTGTTAAAGTTGTGCAGTGGGCGACTGTACAATATTCCAACTACAGTAATGACCAATGTGGAAAGAAATTGTAAAAATGTCTTTATTACAAATCGATAAACAACAAATACATACAGACAAAACTAAATATGGGATTTCACCACACTTGAGGGTTTTGCATACAACTGCACCTTATTGACAGGAACAAACACATGCAACACTGCCAGTGAGTAACTAATAAAATGAAATGCACAGAAACACCAAGAGCTCCTTGAAAATAGTAACCAGCAGAGCAACGCATATTTGTCTCATTCCTTTAAAAGGTATACTACGAGATTGTAAGATAATACACTTTGTCAAATTCACCAAATATATCCTCGCATTCCACTAGTTTATTGTTCTGAGTGCTGAAAAAAATCATCTGGTACTTCTACATAGCCCTGGTTCTGTAAATACACAAACAAGGTGGTGCAGACTGCACACAACATCATAGCCTTCACAATGTGTGTCCAATGTGTGGGGTGGAGCTTCTCAGGGAGCACCCTATGGCACTGAAGAGAGAGGTGTTGATTTTGAATTTAGCAAGCATTCAAGAATAAGTTACTACCTGTATGTGATGGGAAGGAAGACCTTCTAACAGCTTGCTACCTAGATTTATTTCATCTGGCTACTTTTATAGCACTGAGACAATCTCCTGAGACTTTTACTGAGGATGTAGGGGCGTTCAAGTGAAAAATCAAATCCAGCTCTCCACTCCAAATGCGTATTGTACATGCAGACCAGGAGAGATGTTTTTTGTCAAGAGGAACTGTCACACAGCTTTCCTGTGGTATTCTGGAGGGGCAACCTCATAGTCACTGGCAGTGAAGAGAGTGGACGAATTCTTCACCATATACCTGACAGAGACAGTAACATGGTCATAGCAGAGTTATATAATTATGTATTTAAATAAGATGACTGTCTTAACAAGAAGAATGTCCTGCCTATAATAAAGCATAATGGGAACCAGCATGCACATCCTGTCAATTTACAGCCGTGATAACATCACATCTGATTGGACATAAAACAAGGCCTGACCAGAGTAATGTTGAACAAGATAGTTATCCATCCATAGAGAAAATGTGACTTCTGTTCTTTTATACTGTGTATAATATCTATATAATATACACACTGTATATAATATCTGCCAGAAAATGTTTTACAAAAAAAGGCCTCAGTAAATGTGTACCTCAATTGTAAAAGCATTTTCTGGTAAATGTATATTAAGTGAAATGGTATACTGTCTTTCATGTTGTTGAGGGGTTCGTCTTACTTGAGGAAATCCTGAAGATAATTCAGCAGTAGAGCAAGGCTCTTCTCATCAAGGGGTGTATAGGCCAACATGGCTCCAATACGCACTGTGAAAAAGTATAATGTAGTATTACATATGCCCAAAATACATGTTTATTTTTAACATTTCCCAAGGACACATCTAATTTAAATACTAATTATAGCAGACACTGAGCTAGATGTTCACTGACTTATTATCTTGTATTTTGATTAAGAAAATTCAAAAATATTTTCTCTCATTGCTAGAACTATAGCATTTTATATTAAGCTAGTAGTATCCAACACACCTGACTCATATGAATGACCAGGTGTGTTGTAGCAGGGAGACATCTCATTGTAAAACATGCAGGGGGGCCTCCAGGAGAGTTGGTAAACACTGTCTAGCCCTGTGTTTACCAACTCTGGTCCTGGAGGCCCCCCTGCATGTTGTGTACTAGTACGCACATGTTCAGAAAGTGTTAGGGTGTGTTGGAATGTAATATCTTAAGATTACTGAAAGTCAGACTATACAAAGTAATGTCATTGATGGAATAACATGTTTTTTCTTAAAAGATTATTAGGAGTATTCAACCTTAGCATCATGATATCATCCTGAACTCGCAAGCTCCAGTTTGACTTTGCCACAAGTAATTGTGCCTAATACATTTAAATCAAAACTACCCTACATACAATTGGGCTTCCTACCTTCATTTCACCAAATCAGAATGTTTAAAATCAGCTGAGGTGACGGTGGAAACGGAAACTTACAACATACTCTGTTGCGTCATCTTGGGAAAACCTCAGCTGGCCGCTGATTGGCCTGATTGATCTCTAAACGCTCAACAACACGCTTTTACATTGAGGGGTTCCAGACAGATACTATAGATAAATTATGTCTCCCTGCGCCAATATACCTGACATCAATCTCTGCAGAAGCCTGATAACGACCCCTTCATTTGAGTCAGTAATGTTGGAGCCAGGATGACATCTATAACATGCAGGACAGTCGGTCCACAGGACCAGGGTTGAATACCACTATCTAGAACAGTGCAACCGTGCACTGCACATCAACAGTGATTTAAAACACTTATTTTATTCTCTCATTTGGTCATGTACAATACTAATTAGCTTATTCATAGGCAACATTACATTGGATGGTGGGACAAATATAGCTTCCTCATAGTCAATGTTACAATTGCCGATTTTGATTATCCACTGTGAAGAAGGTTGTGAATGATCAAATGTACAACCAGGTTGGACACAACACTTCTTTTAAAGTCCTCCACAACACTTGAACATTGTCCATTCCAGCTTCTGTGTATACTGAAGATAAGGAATATTATTTCTAAATGACTAATTTGTGCCACAATATCAGAAGAGAACTAATGTTATGCAAGCTGAAGGAGCAAATCACACAGAAATAGGTGTTCCACAAAGATTCCCATAGTAGATAATTAACCAATGATCTTCTAACTGTAGCTGTATAGGTGGTGTCTTCTCTGTAAGACAGATGAATGCAACACAAGCACTGCATACCAACAAACCGGTTCTAGTTTGAAATTGACGAGGAACATCTTTTATTTTATGACTCATTAAGTTGGCTTTCAACTAAGCATTACTTACCTCCAAAGTTAATGTGTCTAATATTTCTATACACAATCCCATAACAATTAAACTGATTAAAAAGTATCCATTATTACAGTATACTATTACAAATATGGGGGGGGAAAAAAAAAAAAAATCTTTGCAAACATGGCTGGTAAAAACTAAATGTGCCTTTAAAATGAAGCTATAACTAGTATACAGTACCACACATGCTATTCACTGAGAATTTACACACATGCATGTAACACGCAGTTGTATACTGTAGGTGGGTCCAGTCATTTCTAGTACACAGTGAATCAATAATTTCCATCAGATCATAATGATTTCAGTCAGCCAGAGAGCAATGTGGCTGGCTGATTATATTATATTACTAGCACCTCAGATGAACTCAACTCATAGGCCTGGTCTGTAGCAGCCCATGCAGTAATGCTGGTTTAATGTCCTTAACATAACTGATACAGTACAAGGTTAGTGGTTTTCCTTATCTACACTGTGGGCCACTTTAATTTACTCTTTTAACAAATATCATGTGCCGTTAACTAAAATATATAAAGATAGATGAATGACAAATATTCTTAATTAATTATCAGAGCATTTGCCATGATACATGTAGTGGTTCTAGAGAACCTGGAAGAGTTCTGTTTATTTCAGCATGTTATTTCTGTTATGTGTTGTCTTAGGAGCTGCACCAGAGGTTACATAATGAAGGTTAAGTGCAACTGGCACAGCAAAGCTCTGTGGATAAACCCAGTTTATATAGGCTTGGTATTACGCATCTGATCTGACAGCTCTATCAACAGTGTCTAGTATCCATTGTATCCATTTGGCTGCAATGTGCAGATGCATTCCTGTAATATGGTTACTAACATCACATTCTGCAGAATGATTGGCAAGTAAGTATTGGAACCATTGGAAGCTGTTTAATGGCGTTATCAGAGATTTCAGTCACCTTTGATAGGTATATTTAAACAAGAAAAAGGAAAACCAAACCTGAACTACAGTATGTAATGATGTAGTGTACTATAAAGTTATAGGCAAATATCATTTTAAAATCACTTTGTCTTAATGAATGTAACTTCCTATGATGCAGATATTATATAATATATGAACAGATTCAGTAATATGGATATATTATTATTCATTCCAAAACTCTTGACTTAATTCCTGAATGGAATACATATTGACTGAAGACGGAATAGTAAATAATATCTGACTGCAACAGTGGACCCATATGTAGAGTCGGATGTGGCCGTGTGTGGAACATGAGTGTGATCCTTACCAAAAAGACGCAGGAGATGTGGGGCTCCGTAGACCTGGGACACGGGGGTGTCTGGCCGCTCCGCTAGGATCTCAGCATACTGGGGCCTCTCAAACTTGTACAGCAGCTGAGTGCCCAGCATGACGTTGAAGTACTCCTTAATCCCTGCCACCACCTCGCTCACGGCATACTCCCTATGGTCAGCGGAGAGGGGAGACCACATCACTATCACCACAGTGAGGGTGCAGCGACTGCATGACCCGCACAAGATGTTCATTGCTTGTTGTGACCGAAAGTAATCAACTGCTACTTTTAACAGTTGCTTACATGTCAACATGTCATTTAACCGGAGAAGAAGCATTCCTAGACATTAACAGCACTATGACATACGTTTCATTAAGGAGAACATCAAACAAGATTAGACATAATGCAATATAGATACAATTATAGAAATACTCAAAATATTGTGTGTGTGT
>JAODLL010004744.1:0-10943 GCA_026546735.1 Forbesichthys agassizii | reverse complement strand
TGTAAGAGCGTCTACTCTCTGCCTGGGAGATCGGAGTTCGATTCCCGGAGGGGGACGGACGATCTCCGTCACACATGACACTGATTCATAAAAAGCAAACATTTAGTAAATATGATGAAAATAATACATCTAGACAGCAACAAGTTGTAAATTAAATTAAAAATACAAAAATTAAAAATACAAAAGTAAATTAAAAAAACATAGTTTAACAAAATATAAGTCTTGCGTTGGCCGGGAATCGAACCCGGGTCAACTGCTTGGAAGGCAGCTATGCTCACCACTATACCACCAACGCTTGCTGTTAGAAATGCTGCCTACTCTTAAGATAACACCACGGACAAATGTTAAGTGCTTTATGACTGATTTATGCAAAGCATTACTGTATATATTATTGTAGACCTTTTAAGTCACTACTTTGACCACCATTATTTGTAGCCATATCTCATATCACTGCGTGTGAGTGAAAATTATGTTCACTACACAAACAAAGGCGAGTGGCGAGACTGAGTGCGGGAAAGAAATACACAAACATAGTGCTGCTTACATGGTGTCGACTCGAGCGGCAAACATAATGATATGGGATAGGGGTAGGCGGTGGCAAAATTACAAAATGTGTTTGTACGTTTATACATACAGGGTGCACTTCAAATACAAAACACTGACGTACCTTATGTAATATACTATATGTGTGCATTATATAGGCCTATAGGCAAACCTCCAGTTGAAGTGTAGTGTTTATTCTTTCAGGCTGTTGTGGTCCAGTATGTTTTCCTTGTGTAAATACCTTTTCCGCTAAAAGTATATGTTTATTGTGTCCTTGTCACTCTAGGGCACAGTCTTTCTCCCCTGTGGCTGTTCGTAGACAAAGAAAAGCTACCATTAACAATGGCTCCATTTGGTTTCCTTTCAGTGTTGGCACCAACTTTGTGTGTGTGTGTGTGTGTGTGCGTGTGTGTGTGTGCATGCTAGCGTGTGCGTGCGCGTGTTTATGTGTCTGTATGAGATGGGATTTCATCCCAGGCTGTGACTAGTCACGGAAACCTTTTATGGTGGCTTGGTCACATACCTTTGGTTTTTCAAGAGAAGGTGAGAGGGGGGAGGGGGGAGGTTGGTCTTTTCCGTGGGGGCGGAGCTGCAGGGTGCTCCATTTATGGAAGGCAAACCTCTTCGTATGGTAAATAGAAGCCACATGGGGCAGTAGGAGCAGTGAGGGAGGGAAACAAGGAGCGCCAGAGGACTTTAGCCTGCCTCATAAGCATAAGCAAGACAAAGGGGCAGGGCGGCCACTTCAACTGGTATTTCAGGGGAAATTAGGAGAGAACTGGGACTGCAGTGAGGTTTCAGCGGAAAGACAGAGCCAAAACTCATGAGCCAAAACTCGGGAGCGCACTTGTGTTGAAGTTAGTTCCTGGTTTGAATGTATTAAAGCTCTACTTTGTTTAGAGTGGTGCTTCAGTGCAATGTGGCGCCGATGCTCTCTGTGAGCGCCTGGCCGGCTATTTGTGTCGCTCTCTGTCCCGGCGTGTGACTCGGCAGCGCGTCCACATCGGGCGCGACGCAGGATGCCCACCAACTTCACCGTGGTGCCCGTTGACGACGGCAGCAGTGGCAGCAACAGCAGGGATGACAGAAACGTTTTCACTGAAGACGGGGAGGAGCCAACGCAAGGGCAGCAGTTAGGTAGGAATGCATAGCCCGAGTCTTGGTAGAACGTCGCACGCACACACACACACGCACGCACGCACGCACGCACGCACACACACACACACACACACACATACGCAAGCACACACACACTTACTTTCTACGGGAACACACATCTGGAAGGCCTGATGATTGCACATGGCTACACACAACTTGTGTGTTTATTTACACAAATGTGCCGTGCTTCTGTTCAAGCTGTTTTACAAACTGCCATTGTAAAAATACAATGGAGAGTGAGATAGTTTGATGCCCCCAGAAATATACATACGTTGCTAAATTTGTGGAACTATTATTGAAAACTGTTATTGTTATTCAATTGTATAACTTTTATTTAATTCCAACCCCTATTTGAGAAACATTGTACAGAGAAACCATTAAATAGGCATTTTTCTCATTTATCCTACATAGTCAGTAAACAAACACAAAGTAAATCTGAGGAGAGCAAGACGTCATTCATACCTGCTATAACAGGCAGGGCAGCTTAAATATTTGGGCTGGGGAGCAGCAAATATACTCCTGCAACCGACTACTCCGATTTATCAGCACCAATTACGTCTTAGCTCTACAGCAGATGTTAGGGTTAGAGCCCATGTCACACAAGGTCAAACTACTCTTTCATCATAACAGTTTCTACACAGTGTTGTAATTGTTTTGTTTCTCGAAGATTTTGCAACACGATGTGTAAACACAATTTAAAGCTGAAATCCTAAACCAGAAAATTTCATAATCAAAGTTTGAATCTGACTCTCTGGTAGGAATTGGCCAAATAGAATATTTTGTCCAGTGAAAGATCGTGAGGCATGAAGAAATTAAAAAGTTTTCAGTTAGATGCTTGGTCCATTTTTATACTGTAACTGTAATGTGCACACATTTCATAGCAGTCAACATAAAAATGGTGATATTTCTAGAATGATCATAAGAATGTTGACGTTAGGAATGGCATTTTTATTATGTTACAGATCAGATGTGGTCATGTTTACTTGTGGCACACAAACAGGCACTGGCACAGTTTATTACTTCCTGTTATGTTATGCTACTGAATTCTGGAACTCAATGGCCACTTGTTGAGTATACAAGACACACACCCACACACACACACACACAAACACACAGGCATACTGCTGAGCACAACCTTTTATCAGCTCAAATTACAGCATCTCATCATATTGTCGGAGATGAGGCTATTTTATCGAGTCAGAATTTGTTTTGTAAGCTCAAAACAGGCCCGAGAGATGTTATGGGGGCAAACGTTTTGAGATGTTCCATATATGCCGTTTGTGCCTGTGGCGTGAGCCTGGTTTCATTTGTCTTACGTTCAATTATTATCTAACTGTGTCTTACTAAAACATATTGTTGGTTATAGTAGGCTATATATACATATACATATACATGTCCTGCTTTGGACATCTTCCAAAATGCAAGTTCAAATTATTTTTTGGATTAAATGTGGACATTCCTCCACCTAGATTCCTAAGGATTGTGTGCCAGGCATTCCCTTAAATCTTTACTGAACTAAACCATGAAAATATATTTTAAAAAATGGTAATATATGGTTTCCCTACTAAAATTAGGCGCATTAGGAGAACAGGTTGTAACTCTTATAAAATATCATATATGCTGGTATAAATGCTGGTAACCTACCAGCAGTTTGCAGACACGATTATTCAATATAAACGGACACATTATTACTTAAAATGCCAGATGAAAAGACAAGAACAAGAAGGGCAGATGAGACAGACAGCGTCAGACATTAGACTTGAAGCAGCTGCTCATTGTGGTGACTGCTGGAACTACACCCAGAACTGGTTTGCAATACACACCCCATTCAAAAGTATTCAATCGTTTTTCCGGCCGCGCACATCCCCCTTCCCTCCCGATATGCAAATCGAGTCTTTCAGTCTTTCTAAAAATGACAATATACAGTGTGGACAATTATATTTACATGACGTAACAACCAAGCGACGTAATCATAATCCAGTGGTGATCATCCATGAGCAAGCAACAGATAACATATTAAAAAAATACTCACAATTATCATTATAAGAGTAGCCAATAGTCCGATTTACTGTTTACAAACAAAATAAATATAGAATGTCTTTTTGCTATACGAAATATAGCATATTGTTCACACAGGATGTGTTTCCCTCCAGCACAAAGTTAGCTCTGGGTCCCCCACCTTGTTAGTAGTGCATCCCGTCACACAGCAGCGTTTAGGCATGTTGGGGTTCTTACATAGCAGCCGACCCTAGTGACATGGACGTGTTGTGTTTTATGGGTTGTATTCCCGCTCTAAATATATTTAAACGGGTAACAAACGAGAGGATACATTATCATCTAGGCTAAGGCACAAAGAAGGTGAAATAATGTTGAGTTATAAGGATAAGTGCAAAAACAAGCATTTATATATTTTAGAGTGTATATGAGGCTAAGTGGGACTTCTGTTGCTAAGCTGCACGCACATATATTGGTGAAGTTGGTGTACAGTCGGCAATAAGTTTCCCTTTAGTCCGCAACATAAACAAAAAATGTATATTTGATGCGCATGCGTGCATCGTAGTGTACATTGTGATGTACTGAGCATGTGCCAGCGGAACTCACTTTCAAAATGGCGCTGCCCGTAACCCTCCATTCTATCCCTCACTGTTAAAGTCCAAGCCACCATTTTTTCCCACCTATGTATCTATATGCAAGACAATCTATGGTGCACTAGTGCAAACCCAGGCATTTTACTGAAAGCAATGATGTCCATCTAGTGGTGTAAGATGTTACTGCAAAATCTCCTATGGCCAGACAGTTATATTTTACCGTATTTGTGATGGTCATGTGTGTGTGGTTTGGTGATTGCATATGAATTAATTGAATTGCTGATTAGTATTGCATTGATTCAATAATAGATTTGGCCAATGTCGTTAGTACTTTTTGTGTCAAGATCTATTCAATGGTCCATTGCACTAGACCACATCTCAGTTTTCAGTGATTGTACTGCACGTGTTGAGTAAATGTACTTAAATGTACTTTATTTATTACCTATTGCTATTGGGCAATGATCTTGCCTCTAAAATGAACGTGTGCGTGCGTGTGCATGCATGCGTGTGTGTGTGGGTGGGTACGTATGTGTGCGTGTAGGAGCACGTGTGTGTGTGTGCGTGTGTTAGCCTGACACCAGAGGCAGACAGCTCAGCATTGCTGGGACAAATGCATTAGAGCTTGAGATAGAGTGGAAGAGACAGAACCAGCGTCAGCACCTTCCTGGCTGTGCACAGGTCAGGTGTTCAGTGTCTCGAGGTCCCCAGGACCCCCAATACCACTGCTGTTAATTAGCGCTATGGAGGTGTCCCGACACCGCTCTGGTGAGTTCAGCTGTGTGTGTGTGTGTGTGTGTGTGTGTGTGTGTGCACGTTAGTATTTGCATTCCGTTCATCTGTGTGTGTGTGTGTGTGTGTGTGTGTGTGTGCAGGGCCCACAAAGCTTCTTCGTATGTTTGCATCACTGTCTGACCATTAAGGTAACAGGCAAGCGTGTGTGTGTGTGTGTGTGTAATGCGTTATTGTATGTGACCTTCAGTGCTATGGGCCGCTAGGCAGCTTATAACAGTACACACGGCTTAACTGGTTATTAATAGCAAGTTGGCTATCATAATTACTACCCTATTGGTGTATTGTCATAACACGTTGCATAGGTGTCATTTTACATTCTTAAGTATCATTCGTTATTTCATATTTGATGAACTATTTAGGTGTATTGCACACATGGTACTCAAATACAATGGAACCTGTTGGTGATGTCACCACTTGCTAGCTAGGTAAAAATATCAAAAGAGAGTGAGAACAACTCAAAAACCCACCCCCTCTCCTTGTGCTGACTCCTCCTGGAGCCCATTAGTCAGCCATTGGTCAGCCATTGGTCGGCCCTTGTGAAGCCCATTTACAAACCTGTTGAGAGGGGCTTGTAGCCAACTCAGTGTTCGGTCCACTGGTCACTAACATGACAATACAAGGACCAGGCGTCACACACCACTGAGCAACTAAATTATAATGGATCACTGGTTCATTTTTATTAAAAAAAATAACATGTGCAGTAACATATAATCTAGATATAACCACACAAACTGCAATATACAGGGTGTTATTAATAGTATAGGCATACTTGTTAATATAATATATTAAATAGACCGTGTTAGGATCTGACATTTATTTGACTAGCAGCTTTGCCAGAGAAGGAAAAAGGTAGATTTGAACCACAAAGACCACTAACTGGTCTGGGCCACTAGCTTCAGCACGCCCCTAGTGGCAGTGACATGCCAATACAATATGTTCAGTAGACAGATCACTGTGCCAGTTGTAGCTCTGTTAGCGTTATTGTACAGAGTAGAGGCTATCAACCACAGCCGGTATTCTCAGAGCATTTGAATCACTGATAGCAGACAGATGTTCATAGCAACTACTGTGTAAGTGTTGTATTGCTAATGTATATGTATGTTTGTGTCTGCCCCTCCAGGAGATGACAGTCGCAGAGAGTCCAGCCCCTTCTTGAACTCGGATAATGACAGAGAAACCTATTACGATGGCAAGAACATGGCTTTATTTGAAGTAAGACTAAGACTAAGTAAAAATGTTTGTTGTTTAAACTTCCAAGTTATCCAAGTATGCAGTAATTACATAAATAAATAAATAAATAAATAAATAATAAATGCAAACAGCTAAAGCTATTTCTAACGCTGTCATTTGAGATGTCAGTTAATTTTGAAAGTTATTGGTCAGTAATGTAAAACATAAGCTACAGTACAAACATGACACCATTTCACTAATGGTTTCCATTGCCATGCTGTGGAGATGTAGTAGTTCACGGTTGGAACAAACGCCACCTTCCTTGTATTTGATGTTTGATGCTTTCTTCCTGCAGGAAGAGATGGACAGCAACCCCATGGTGTCGTCTCTTCTCAATAAACTGGCCAACTACACCAACCTGACCCAGGGCGTCCGAGAGCACGAGGAGGCGGAGAACGAGGATGGGGTCAGGAGGGTCACGGTCACGGTAGGAACACATTAAGCCAGAGGTGTGTTCACAATTGGCAAACAATTCCGAACGTCTGTGAACATATTCAAACCACTTGTCTCTCCGGCGAACATTGGCGAACACAAGCATACAGTCAGAGGAGGTAGTTCTTGGCAAACACATTGACACTGGACGAAGGGTAACCATTTAAATCAAATACATTTTGGAACACAAAACGTTCAAATGTGTTATGTGTGCTTTGAATGTTCACAAACAATTCTGAACGCACCTCAGTGTTTTTTTTTTATTTATTACATTTTTTATTTTTTATGTTTTAATTTCTTTTTTTCATTAGTGAAATCAATGTGGCAAGAGGCACCGGTGCTTTCCTCCAGTATTGATGCCATGTTCATTCTGTCAATGAACTTTCACTGACTTCATTCAGCCTTTGTACAAAAGTCATAAATGAGTCACCAAGAGTACACGACTAAAGGAGTCCTATGTATCTGCTAAATATCTCTAATTCCAAAGCACTTTATTTGTATACAGAAATAGATGAGGCGTCCACGTGAAATTTGCAGCCCGAGCGCTCGTCTGCAACCACGCATTTGCTGGAATGGAATGTCATACATGATGTCTTTGGTGTTTTGAATGCATATTGAAAGCTATTACTTACCAACTGCAATCCTTAACTGTGAACTTTACATCCTCTTAAAGCGAACATGTGTAGCATCATTGCACAACTTCTTTTAAAGTATTTATGTATGTGGACAATGTACAATAATAATAATAATAATGATGCTAAGCCGAATTAGTGACTGACTGACAATAAAATCTGTCCTACAGGGTTGGGTTGTCCAGCCAGTCTGTGCCCTGTGGCAAAACTCAAAAGGTCAGGATATGAACCAGTCAGAACAAACATTGCTAAAATGTGCTAGAACATTGAATACAATGTAACCATGTTTTCCTATGTAGGAGTTAACAGTAGTATACTGTAAAATACATAAAACCTACTGCATTTAGCCTCTTGGGTGCCGATCTGTCATATTCACTGATTGGCCAGTGTATAAACATATTATATAATGCAGATGGACTGTGGAACGCGGAAAGAATAGATCGGGACAGAGCAGCCATTGCAAACCACTTATTGTAAGATAAGCCACGCTTAACAGCGAAATACTGCACAATTAAAACATTAAAAAGCCTATTTCTGTTGATGTGCGAAGGTCGGAACTTCACATTCAAATAACATCCCTTTACTTTTGTAGAAATGTGCACTTCTCTTTAAAGGCTGGTACATTTTAAGAAAATGCATTGTCTAGTTGACACTCTTTTAGCCTGATCGATGAAGCAGAATTAAAACAAGAGTAATATAGTCTAGAAAGTAAACCTCTCGTTCTAAAATTGAAAAGTTATGTCATGTCTGTAGGCTATGTTCCTAGAGGTTTGTTAAAATAGTTTCAACATTGTCCTACTATAATATCCAGTCGGATTCGACTACATATTATTTTTTACAAACCGGTGAACAGCATCATTGATATAGGCTATTTAGAATACACTCCTAACTACTCTTTTCTTCAGATAGCAAATCTTTCTCTGTGAAAACAATACAAAACATACGTATTAAACTGTAACAGCGTTGTAGACTATGTTACACATTCTCAAAACAATAGAAAAGGAGTTTGCCTTGTTAAAAACATTCAACAGACAAGCAAAAGATTACATGACGTATCATGAAAAATTAGACTTTGCAGCACATTTTTTCAGTATCGGCTTGTGAATATGTGTGCGTTTGTGTGCATGAAAATAACATGGATCAAGTTCCATCAGAACAGAGGGCATGATCCAGCATCTGAATTAAGCATCTAAATGAAATGAAGTCACCTACTTTGATTTAGAAAAGTTGTTGACTGAGTCAGTTTGTTCGTATGTGCAAAATACCCATTATCCTCTCATCCTCTCACTGAAAAATAGTGATGTTAAAGCATTTTTAAAAATCATCTTTATATACAGTTACCCATACAGTCGTGTTTGTTCCCCACCTGTTTATCTAAATAGTATAATACCTTTCAACAGCGCAAGTAAATATATTCACGGCTTTGAAAACCTCACTCTGTCTCCTCTATCTCTCAATTTATCTACAGCATCTAGTCAGATTTGTTGTGTTTCTGTGCCTTGACCTATGAATGTGCGTTTGCTCTACTTAAAGAGTTGTGGTGAACTTATAGATTGCGTTATAGTTCCCCCACAATCCCAACTTTCTGGCCTAGCTAACATGTTATATTTTAACTGTCAATAAAAATGGTGTGTGGTTGTGTCGCTCCGCGGCTGTGGGAGGTGGCATTCTCAGTCTGAACTTCAAACCAACAAAAATGTTATTGTGACGTTAAGGTAACACCAGACACTAGTTTTTACTCAACAGCAACAAGTGAAGTGGATTTATCAGGTTTTAAAGGTTTTAATCGAACACGTTTATCTTTCTATGTATGTTTCTGTGTGTGTGTGCGTGTGTGTGTGTGCGTGCGTGTGTGTGCCTGTGCTTCCACAGTGCCCCCAGATGGGGACGTTCATCGGGGTCTACTTGCCGTGCATGCAGAACATTCTGGGCGTCATTCTGTTCCTGCGCCTTACCTGGATCGTTGGCACAGCGGGAATCCTGGGCTCCTTTGCTATTGTCTCCATTTGCTGTGCCTGTGTGAGTTACAAACCCTCCTGTGTGTGTGTGTGTGTGTGTGTGTGTGTGTGTGTGTACGTGTGCACGTGTTTGTGTGAGAGTGTGTGTGTGTGGGGTACAGGCTTAGAATTAGCAGGCACACAGCATTAGTTGGTGGTCCAGAAATCTTCCCTGCTCAATGTGTCACTTTATAAGTTTGACATTTCACTGTTGTCTGTTCTGTTGTTGTACTGTGTATACATACAGTTCATGCTCTCTTCTGCCCCCTGTAGACCATGTTGACTGCCATCTCAATGAGTGCCATTGCAACCAATGGAGTTGTGCCAGGTACCGTTGTGAATTCCTATCTATTCTAATTCTAATACTTTCTGAGCCATCGGTAATGGTTTATGACGACGTCAAAGTCAGTGTGACTGTTCCAGGGATGATCAATTGACCTTCTAAAATTCTTAACTGTAATATAATCTTCCAACCTTCTCTCCACTGTAGCTGGTGGCTCGTACTACATGATCTCCAGGTCTTTGGGTCCGGAGTTTGGAGGAGCCGTGGGTCTCTGTTTCTACCTCGGGACCACCTTTGCTGGATCCATGTACATACTAGGCACAATAGAGATACTGCTGGTATGTTGTTACCGAGACACTGCACACTCAATTGGCAGGATGTTTTATTTGTTTGCATCTCTGCTGCTAGACGCTAGCATATTCATGTCCCGCAACCCAGGTGTGCTCCCTCTGAAACTCTATGGGCTCTATTCTACGGAAAAAATATGTATGGTAGTCATTGGCGAGAATAAACGTATTTTTAGATCCCGTTTGAATTGTGACATAAGGTACACATATGATGTGTGTCTATATAAAATATTATTGTTCAAGTTAAGAATCTTGCTTCGTGTCACAATTCAAACGGGATCTGAAAATAAATGTATTCTCTCCGTTGACTACCACACATATTTTTCCCAAACTAAGGTCCCATAACGTTGAAGTGACTTGGGCTCTTTATATGTGTTGTGTTGCAATTTAGCTGCTAGTGGATAATTGCAGTTAAATAGATAGGAAAGTGGTTATAAAGTGCAGAAATATTCCCAATATATTGCAGAGGGATTTATTTAATATACATCAACCAAATAGTGTGTGTTAACATTATGACAAAAAACGCTACATGCAAAGGGCTCAGGGCTGAATGCACGTGTTCGTAATGTCCCCCCCTACCCCCTCCCCCTTTCAACAAGCCTATACATCTTTAATGACATGTTGACTAAAATGACTGATTTCCCTGGTACCCCAAAACAATTTAGAAAATATTATTAAGTATGACATCAACGTAAACATACTGGTTGCACTGTATATACATATACTGGTTATTACTTCCAGCATATTGCAGTATGGACTTCTAATATCTGTTTAAATGTTTCAAAAGCTGAAATGTTCTTTTTGCGTCACTCGTCCCAGACCTACATTGTTCCCACGGGGGCCATATTTGTAGGGAAGACAAAGATGGACGAGCCAGCGGCAATGCTCAACAACATGCGTGTGTATGGCAGCTGCTGTCTGGCTCTCATGGCCCTGGTGGT
>JAODLL010004743.1:0-10943 GCA_026546735.1 Forbesichthys agassizii | reverse complement strand
AAAAAGCGACGGTTAATTATTTTAAATGCATTATAGTAAATGACACCATTTACATACAGCGCGAATGTTCGCAATGCGAAAACTGTGGGCACTGCAGCGGTGTGTGTGTGTGTGCACGCATGCACGCACAAGTGTCAACTGGCTGTCCGTATGACTTTCCATATCGATATTGCAGAAAAATTGTATTGATTTAAAATATTCAGAATCGATATTTTTGACAAAACTAGTACAGACTGAGCTATTTTATTGTACAGAGTGGGACCGAAGTTGCCATGTTTGCCTAGGAGGTTAGCACAGCTACATCTGCTACTATGTGTATATATACCTGCTCTGGAAAACGGTTTATTGTACCATTTTAAACAGGTCATAATTTATTTTTGGAATGTATATTGCATTTTATTAAACATCACTATATATGTACTGTAAATGATTAGTAGATTTAGACATATGTATAACAGCTGCATTTTAATTCTGTTTATCCTACCTTATTATCATTTACAGACAAGGTCAGCTAATCGGACAGCAGAGCTGGAAGCCCTGCGCTCCCAAGTGGTTCGTCTTCAGGCAGAAAAAAATGATCTAGTAGCCATGAACTCTGAACTCCAGCTCAAGATGGGTCATGGGTCACCTGACAGCTCTTTTATTGAGATTATCAGAATTGCAGTGAGTAATACACACACACACACACACACACACACACACACACACACACACACACATATAAACATATACACACTATATATATTTGTTTTTATTATTTTATTGGGTACACATGTCTGACATTTAAAGTGGTGCCTTTGACGTCGTTACGCGTCGCAAGTACTTGAGAAGGCCAGTAGAGGCTCCAGAGTTCTAATTATTGTAACTGTGGGATGCAGACAGACTGTACGTCTCTCACACTACAGGATCTGCGAGAGAGCCATACAATGGTTCGTGACATAGTATCTTTTATGTATAATTTACATTCAGATTTTGTATGAATTCATTTTTCAACCGGGTTTGCTAGTTTAGTTTTATTCTTTCTGAAAATACTATTGTTTAGTTTAATATGTCTATTTAGTATGTCTATATTACGTTTCTAACATAGTAATCTACCAATACTGACGAATTAGCGTCGCTTAAGATTTGAGCTATGAGTTCTGAGGTTTGTGGTTCAAAGCACAACACATAATAGTATTTTTTCCCGTAGCAGACAAGCAAGTTATATTAAAGCCTGTAAGTATAGTATGTTTCTAACGATCTGATTTGTGGGGGTTCATGACTATGCAAGACATTGTTTACGGTTGCCGTGGTTTTTCTTTATATATTCTGCTGTGCACACTGCCAAGCACTGTGCACAGTCTTTTAAGGTGATGTTTGAGTCGTGCCTAGTTTATTTATTTTATGTGTGAAGGAATATACAGACTGTCAGATATTTATGTTTGTCAATAAACCTTTTAATAATGATTCTAACCATTACAAGTTACTGTATACTGCAAGTTGTCCATCATGCAACTCGTGTAAATAAATTCTGCCTCGTATGTTTCTAACAGCAGTCTATGGCGTCAATATAGTCTCACAAATCGCGCTCGCAGAATGTTGTGTTGAGCACACACAAACAATAGGACTCCTTTTCTTTTTCCTTTTCCTTTTCTTTCCATGTCGAGCAAGCCCAAATTAATTTCGAGAGAGCAGAGGTTTAGATCTGAGCAGTTGTATGTGCAGCTTTATTTCAGTTCTTGTGACATTGCAATCATTGCCCATGGTTTTGCCTTAACCTCTCAACTCAGAAAGTGTGCTAGACAGATTTATGCACACTCAACATACGACGTCCGCGCGCTCGAAACAACTTTATGCGTGTTCAAATGAACATTCTGTGCGTGCAACTTTGTCTGTGTGCACGCTCAACTCAAGATTATGCTGGCTCGACTTTGTTTGTGTGTTCTCAACACAACATTCGCGCGATTTGTGAGACTATATTGACGACTATATTAACATGCAGCATTATTTGAATACTAGCCTACGGAATAGGTTACTGTAAACGGTAAGCTAATAAAATAAGAATAATTAAACAATCATCAAATCTGATTGTACGGCCCTTGGACACGCACCAGAATGAGTAAGGCTCAAGCAAATCATATTCTCCCAATGTCTTTAGAGTAAATGTTTATCCTTAATTATTTGTTAATTTGAAACTGTTGTGAATTTCTATAACATAATTATCGACATGAGCCAAAAACATTAATTTGTAATGGACAGTACTCGAACCGTAACTCTCACTATTGCAAGTGCAATGCTTAACCTAATGAGCCACTAAGGTACACTAGCTAAGTGCTGACAGCCTTAAGCTAATGTAGGCCACACATTGACGAGTGTCAATTGTTTACGTGACGGTGGCATACTGACTCAGATCATTTGGATCTCCGGTTCTTTGATGACACCATTCAAAGCACCAAATCAGTAATATAAAGACTGTTATTTATACTGAACTAGATTCAAAGATCCATAAGATCTAACGATCAGACATTACAAACCACTTAGCTGTACAGTATTGTGAACAAGCGCAAGTTGCAAGTTGTAGACGCCACATGGCAGATATTTGACGAAATTGCACCCACATCGCACACCGCCATCATCTCCCATCGTGACGCCGTGCGACAGGAGTTTCACATTAGTGGTCAGACATCTGTATGCTCAAAAACTCCGAATCCAATGGTACTGGGTGGGAGTTAAGAATTTCAAACACAGCCACATTTGCAATCGCTTCACGGCATTGGGTGTTTAAGTCATTGTGTCCTCAGGATGGTGAGGTGAAGGATTTAAAGGATGGAGTTGGAGGCGAGAGGAATGCAAGGCTGGATGCAAGTATGAGTGCGTCCCGGCAGGAGTCTGAGGAGGTGACTGTCAGCCATCTCCTCCAATCCCTGAGGAATGAGACCCAGAAGGTGGAGAGGCTGCAAACTGAGCTTCAGTCTTCCAATTCCAGGTAGGCCTTTCACTGACCTTTTAAAGTTCTCCTGCTGTAACATTCTCTTGGTGTATCGTTGTTCTGGGTCAGACAGGGTCTGCATTAACTTAAAATCTGTGGAGCATGCACGTATGGCAGTAGCGGATGATGAGAATTGGTGGGAAGATTCATATTCTGATTGATCGATTGTTCACCTAAAACGTTTTATATTGACACTGTGCTGCTGCACACAATCATGCTAGCGCTGTAATAAATTGCATGGAACATTTTATTATGTTAGGCAGAATACAGACCCAAGGCTTTGTATCGTTCCACAATCTTGACTTTATATTAAATTCCCCAACCTTCTCATTTGGGCAGGAACTAGGAATGAAGATGTATTCAGACTTATGTGATGAACTGAAAATAGAAAGCCATTCTCTTTATACCACCAAGGGTTAAAACAGATAAATCCTACAAAAGTGTGTTTCACATGCTGCGTTCCCTAAAATGCAATTTGTTGCAGTTGCACAGTGTTTTTTAATTTTATTAGACCAGGGGTGATATTACAGTTACTGTTTAGTTACTGTAATTTTACAAACAATATAATCACATAGTGTTATAGAAGTGTTTTCATGCACCCAATATTCAGTTTTTCCCCCAATCCGGCTGCACTCAGTGCGGCTCTATTCAATAAATGTATTTGTGACCACTAGACTACTTGTATTATCTTCCTGTCATGATAGCAAAGCAGGCAGAGCAGAAATGTCTGTGTGGTACTCTCCACCCTCAACATCTTGTACCAGTTTCGACACCACTTAAAATGTTCTCTTGCCTCCGCCTTGGGCCTCATTGATAGAAATGATACATTCTATTGTGGATACTGCTTTCTGCCATTGATCCAGGACATGTATGGAGATAGAGAGATTTTCTTAGTTTCCCCGATCTTGTCTCTAAGTGTTCTTGCCTCCGTCACACTTTTTCCGCTACCTTTAAGAACAGAAATGTGCTTCTACTCAGTTACTTGATTTCATTGCCCCTCCCTCAGTCAACCCTGGGAAGTAATGCTGTTTCTGTAAGTTCTGACATGGATATATTCTATTGCATAGTATCAGAAAATATTAACACAAAACACAATTTATACACATATAATATAATTACAATTGTAAATTATGGTAAAATATTGTATATTTTTGTTTAAAATGCATATTTTAATTCCTCCATGCCTAGACTAACATTCAAACAAATACAAACACAAAATGAATTGGAAAAACAGCATTTTATTTCATGTGTATGCGCTCTTATTTATTTTTTGTTTAGAGGGTTTTAAACAACTTTTTTATATGAAAAGGTTTACTTAGCTCCTCCATCAGCTCCTAATCATTAGACCTCAACACTTTTCATAAATACCTCCCACTACTGTTTATATAGCCTTTTTTTTTTTTAGGTAAAGGCCGCATTTTAAAGTGCCGCCTCCTTTGACAGAAAAGGATCAGAGCCAATGAGCACTGAGTCTGCAGCATACATTCAGCAACAGATCTGACAGAACACTGAATAATGGTGGATGCCAATGTGAAACACCTAGCATTTCTTCATGAAGTTTGTGAAGTTAAAGCCAAGATTTCTCATTCTTTAGCAAATATATGACAGGTAAAACCGCAAAAAAACAATTGTCAATATTGGAAAAGCTTTCCAGTGTGGCCTATTATTTTATTGTGTTTTTTAAGCCATTCATAATTTGCAACAAGATTCTCAGTATTGCAGTATCTTATTGGAAATAGTACTATTTCAAACTCTATAGTGAGATAAAATGTTCTGTGTTGGACTGGATGCCATAGTGTAGACTATTTGTAATATAGGGTAGCTATGTTGTATTCTATGTTTGAAATTGGACAGACTTTGCAACTTAACTTAAAACTTATTTTAACACGAATCAGACCGCATCGTACAGACTCTGTATCGGGACTGAAAAAACTGGATTGTGCCATCCCTACTTTTTAATGTCAGTAATCCTGTAATGGAACAAGTTACCTTTAAAAGTAACATTACCCAACACTGCTTATTACATGCATGCAAATCTAACAGCATGCATTTCTGTTTGTCTGTCATGCCAAAGTCGTGTGAAGTGGTGGTTTGTATTAAAATCGTCAAGAAAGATATTATTGTGTCTTTTCACAAGTTTCAAAGGAAGGATTACTGTAGTAGCCTATAACAAGTTTGAGACAAGCTTAACATTCAAAATCCGACGGCCTGCCAGTGGGCCCTCCACCGTCTTGTTTGGGGAAGATGTGGTGTTTACATGTTTTACTTAAAAGTTGGTCTTCATGCCATATACCGTTAGAAAGCTATTTCTTACGAGTTGATTTCATCTTGAATTTGTTTATATCAAACATTACATCAGGTACACTCGGATATATCAGACCACCACCTGCAATACAAATTTAAACAACTCACCATCTAAGCCATCCATCCATCCATCTTCATCCGCTTATCCGGAGTTGGGTCGCGGGGTCAGCAGCTTCAGCAGGGGACCCCAAACCTTCCTTTCCCGAGCCACATTGGAAAGCTATGATTGGGGGATCCCGAGGTGTTCCCAGGCCACCTTGTCCTGGGTCTTCCCCGAGGCCTCTTCCTAGCTGGATGTGCCTGGAACACCTTCCAAGGGAGGCGCCCAGGGGGCATCCTTAC
Source organism: Forbesichthys agassizii (assembly GCA_026546735.1). Classification (NCBI taxonomy): domain Eukaryota; kingdom Metazoa; phylum Chordata; class Actinopteri; order Percopsiformes; family Amblyopsidae; genus Forbesichthys; species Forbesichthys agassizii. Next base: position 5,329 of record JAODLL010004743.1, on the reverse strand, counting down.
CAGATGCCTGTACCACCTCAACTGGCTCCTTTTGACGCGAAGGAGTAGCGACTCTACTCTGAGTTCCTCATGGATAGCTGAGCTTCTCACCCTATCTCTAAGGGAGAAGCCAGCCACCCTCCTGAGGAAGCCAATTTCGGCCGCGCGTACAAGCGGCTGAAACCATCTAAGCCTCTTGGTAAAACACTGATTTATTACATTCCAAAGAAAATGGTTGTTACGTTCGAAAAGGTCCATACAACCCAATCCAGTAATATTTTAGGTCAAAACAAATATCTTCGTGAATAAATACCCACAATCTGCTGTTGCAACATTCATATTGGCCAGAAGACGTACCTAATATTTTGGTATTGCCAGTCGTTTCCGTCGTTTCCATGTAAACAAAAGCCATTTCTTGACTACAAAATGGTTGCTACACACATTACTGTTGATTGACACCTCCATTGACCAATTACGATCACCAATGCTCGATTATCAGCCTGCAATAGCCAATGAGAGCACTGTTGTAACTAAGTACCAGCCTCTATTCTTTCGTATGAAGACAGAGCCAATTGCAACCAGTTGTATTGATGACCAGTGCACTGTGTAGCCAATGAAATGGCCATGAAAATAGATATATAGGTTTATATAGGTGAAATCTTACTGCACAAAGCTTATATGTTGTTGAACCTGGTTTTGTGCTTTGTGCATAAAAGTTGCAGGTTATTGTGGCGGGTTTTTCGTTTTTTAGTTCGTTTGCACTCCCTTCCCCCTGCTCGGTGTTACAAAATAACCTGCCCAAAGAATGAATGCCACGGACTTACCGGCGGCCGGGACCGACCGAATCTCCCGTTTGAAGGCGGAGATCTGCGGAATTTTGTCTGGCTGGTGCTCCACAGACTCGTCGGCTGCGGGCTTGCGTGGCCTCCCCCCCACTCCAGCACCGGCCACGCCGAGAGTCAGCACGTCCGCTCGCGGATTCCCAGCAGGGGCTGACTCGGCGTTTTCGCTGTCGGGGCCCGGATCGTAGGACGTCGCACATGTGTCCCCGCCCCCTCGGTATAACAGCACACCTGGCTCCCTCGGGCCGTTTCTCTGGCAGGCGGAAAGGAACTTCGCTGCTAAACGGCTCGAGGTAGGCCAGTGGGGGCTGTACACTGTGTTGTTGTTTGCCGGCCGAGCGCTTCAGTGGGCAGGGGAGGCCTACTACCACCAGGGGGTGCAGTTTCCCAACTACCCGGAGCTGGTTGAGTCGCTCTGGGCCGTGTTCGGGCAAGGTGAGCCTCGTGTGGTCACGGGGGAGCTTGCCCACCGGACCACGGGTGCTCACTGGTCTCGCAACGGGGGTGCGCCGGAGCCGCCCCGCGTTGGAGGTCCGCTCCACTCCGAGGGTCTGCCGGAGCCACCCTGTGTTGGGGGTCAGTTCCACGCCGGGGGTCCGCTGGAGCTGCCCCGCGTCGGCAAGCAGTGCTGCGCCGGGGGTCTGCCGGAGCCGCATTGCGTCGGAGGTCCGCTCCACGCCAAGGGTCCGCCGGAGCAGCCCTGCGTTGGCAAGCCGCGCCACGCCGGGGTTCCGTAGGAGCTGCCCCACGCCGGTGTTCTGCCGGAGGTCCACTCCATGCCGGAGGTCCACTCCACGCCGGGAATCCACTCCACGCCGGGGGTCTGCTGGAGCCGCGTGGGTGTAAGGGCATATAGGCTGGTGACGCGCGGCAGGGCGTTGCAGGTTATTGTTCATGTTGACTGTTCATGTTCATGTTTTGAGTGATTGTACATGACTGTGTACGCCGTTTATGTTCGTTTTTTGTGTTTGTGTTTGCTTACTTTGCGTTCTATTATGCATGACCGTTATCTGTGTGGTTTTTCGTTTTTTGGTTCGTTTGCACTCCCTTCCCCCCGCTCGGTCACAATTGCAAGATGTATGCTTTCGTGTCCTGGCTCATTTGCATGGGTATAGTGAAATGCTGTTGATTTACAGATTACTGGTAAGGGGTTAAATTGTACAGCTTGCCGTTCCCTAAACAGGTAAGGACTGGATAGAACTTTTTTAGGTTCACATCCTGCGATGTTCATTTGTGCTTTGTTCAGAGTTGTGACTGCTATAATGCCAGGCATGTAGCGAACATCTTGTCAAAGTTGTTTGCATGTGGACTGTCAACCTCACTAAAAACAATTATTGCAAATAGTTATCTGTGCTACTTTCAAATAAAAATAGATTTTTTACCATATCCCTTGTTTGACTTTCTTATACAGTTTAGTGCTTTATCCCTTATTATGAAACTGTGTTTTTGATTGAGTTACTGAATATGGGTTACCTGTAAGTGTCGCATTTTCATTATAGACCAAAATTCAAGAGTAGTAGCCTTTTATTTATACAATGGTTACAAAGTTGGAGAACGCCTAAACATACCCTTCCAAAAACGTGTACACTATTCTTTTTTTTGTGGTATTATAGCATTTGAACTAGGACTAGGTATAGCTTCATGCTGTGGCCCCATTGTGCTGTTGTGCTGTGGTCGATACTAGGGAGAACGTCATGTCATTATAATAGGCCTAATCATATAGTAGCTTACAGTGCATCAATCCATATATTTCTATGATCTGATCATTGAGGGAAAACTTATACCTATGCTTTACAAGAGGTTAAACTAACCAATCAGCTTAATCACTGAATTTAAACAGAAGGTGATCATAACTCCTAAATTACATCAAGAACCTGAATAAGCAGAAAGCTACGTGAATGACGGATGTAATCAGTAGGGTGGCTCATGGCGTCACCAAAATAGGATTTGTAAGATCCTCCCCGACAGACGCTAGCTGTTTTTAGTCTCTTTAGCTAGGGCACCCAGTTCCATGCCGAGAAAGATCCGAGTTTCAGTCAGTGAAGTCTATCCAGGATGGGCTAATATTTTCGCATTCCAAGTAGAGCTCTGATCGAGAACAATAACGTGACTGTTTTTGCCTTTTGTTGGTCAGGGATTGGATTGCCCTTAAAAAGGACCCACTCACCCCATACTCCCGCAGCACCTCCCACAGTATCTCCCAGGGGACCCGTTCATACGCCTTCTCTAGATCCACAAAGCACATGTAGACCAGAAGGGCATATTCCCAACCCCCCTCCAGGATCCTTGCAAGAGTAAAGAGCTGGTCCGTTGTTCCAAGACCAGGACGGAATCCGCATTGTTGTTCTTCAGTCTGAGGTACCACAATCGTCCGAAACCCTCCTCTCCAGCACCTTGGATTAGACTTTACCAGGGAGGCTGAGTAGTGTGATACCCCTGTAATTGGCACACACTACACTCTCTGGTCCCCCTTTTTGAAGAAGGGACCCACCACCCCAGTCTGCCACTCCTTTGGCGCTGTCCCCGACTTCCATGCGATGTTAAAGAGGCGTGTCATCCAAGACATGCCCTCTACATCCAAAGCGTTTAGCATTTCTGGACGGATCTCATCAACCCCTGGGGCTTTGCCACTGTGTTGTTTGACTACATCAGTGACCTCTAGGTTTGGGTACCGAAACTCGGTTCCAAGTTGGAACCGAAAACAAAATGTCAAGAACCGGGTAGCTTTAAAATAAATAATATTTTGGTTCTGCTTTTCAATTCCAAAATGCGATTTAATTATTAGAAATAGTTTTAACTGATGCGTAGGTATCTGCCTATCACGTACATACATTGCGTGTCATCGAGCTGGCCTCATTTTAAGAAAGAAAACAGCGACAAGGCAAGTTGCACATTTTACCTTTTGATCTGCCAGCAACTGATACAGGATGGCTGAAATACTGTCACATAATTTGAAAAATTTTACTTAACTTGCATGCAAAAATGCAAGCATGCCCAAACTGCCGGGACAATTCTGTTTCCCTCTTTGAGGCGTCTGTTTCTTCTTTTTTTCCTAACCTAAATCCATCATATCAACTTCCTTATGACGAATGCGATCACAACAAACAAATTAACATGAACCCTCCCTCTGCTCCAGCTCTACCTGTAGTGGATCTGAATGCGCCGTGTAGAGCACCAGCATAACCAGCTAGACATGAAGCCACACTAAAACAATATCGTTTTCTAGCGTTATGAGTTTACAACATTCTATTTGTTTTATTTTTTACTTTTAATTACACTGGGCTTTGTGACCAATGCACGCCGCCGCTGCTGATCTAAAAATAGATAGTATTTTTGCTCTCTGAAGTACGAGGCCTATGCTTAGTTAAACTCAAAAGGTTGACATTGCATGTAACATTGTCCAGGTCATTACATGATCATGAACTGAATTATCAGATGAAAGAATCTCACGAAATGAATATGAGAATTCTACAGGTTGGATTAAATTAGAATGCAGACATTAAACAAGATTAATACTGTAAAGTAACATATTGACATACAAGGTCAGCTTTGGTGCACCTAGGCCTAAATTTTCATGTTAGCTAATAGTGTTATTGAATTTAAACCAGCTGGTAAACATAAGATTTGTTAATTTACTTACCTTTGTAAACTGTTCTTATATATTCTATGATTTAAACATACAGTATATAATTATAATAATTAACTGCATTAACACATATCCACATTTAAAATGCTATTCTTATTTATCTTATTTTTTATAAATTGAGGGAAATAGAAGCCTTCCTGAATCCTGTCAGTGTCATTGTTGATTTGACTGATTATAACCTAAATGAAAAGTCAGGAAATTTTCCGTCTTGAAATATGTTGTATTTCTTCTTCCAAAAATAATGAAATCAAAAAGAACCGGAATTGATAAGCAGAATCGGAACCAGAATCGATTAAATTCAAATGATACCCAATATTAGTGACCTTCCCCAGGGACATTGATGATGATCCCCCATCAGCCTCCAGCTCTGTCTCTCTTACAAAGAGCGTCAGTCGGATTCAAAGTGTTCCTTCCACTGCCAAATTACCTCCTCAGTTGAAGTCAACAGTGTCTAATCCTTGCTGTACACAGCTTGGATGGTTCCCCGCTTCCCCCTCCAGAAACACTTTGGTGCCGACCGAAAGTCTTAATCCATGGCTTCTCCAAAGCTCTCCCACACCTGCTGTTTTGCTTCTGCTATGGCAGATGCTGCAGCCCTTCGGGCCCGTCCGTACCTTGTAACGGCCTCCAGAGTCTTCTGGGACAACATATCCCAAAAGGCCTCCTTCAGTCGGTAGGCTTCCCTGACCACTGGTGTCCACCACGGTGTTCAAGGGTTACCGCCCCTTGAGGCACCTATGACCTTTTTTTAAATTTATTTATTTATTTTTATTTTATTTTTTTAAATTTGAAGACAAAACATAACAACAACTGAAATCCCTGTGCATTACAGTCTAATTTAGCTCAATTGCTGCCGGCATAT
>JAODLL010004742.1:0-10945 GCA_026546735.1 Forbesichthys agassizii | reverse complement strand
AAATATATATTCCTGTAATCCCACTGTTGAGTGAATATTCCATAAACCAGGCAAATGTACAGTCATGTGTGGTCTCATTGGAAAGCCTGTTCGAACGTGAATATAATGTACCATGATTTTGATGTGATAATAGGATATCGAATTGGACATGATAAAATTAGTTTAAGGAAGTTACATGTAGGGTAGGAAAACTCCTCCTTCCTAACTTCGCGCCTTGGAAAGAGCCCCTCCTCTCTTTCTGTAGGTTTTAGTATAAGAAGCGGCCCATCCCCTGGTTCTGGGCCCGGGTCATTAAATCTTTTGGGTGTACATATTAGGTGTTAACTTTGCTAGTATCTTAAGGACAAAGGAACTCACCACGTGGTTAGGCCACGACGAACATAATCTAGGAATAATTCGTTTTAGGCTGAAATTCAGCCATCTTTTGTTTATTCAAGTATATATCAACAGTATTTTAATTGCGTTAACTGTGTTGAAAAAGTATATTTTTCGTGTTTCAAGTTTTGTTCCTGCTAGAATAAATTATAACGTCTAAAGCAATCGCACGACTGTGTATTATTAAAATTCGGAAGACAGTGGAGTGCAAAGTCATTCCTTTCTGAAGCCTCCATTGAGGTTCACATTAAAACAGTATCTGCCATTTGAGAGGGCGCAAGCCTCGACCAGCCTCAGAACGTTCGTGGACTTAGGTTTATGCTGACCTAGCATTTGCTATTTCCTCGTGTCCAATTAGTTCCGGTTCTTTATATCATATGGTTTCTCCTTAATATCTTATTAACGAATTTTCATGGTTCTATGAAGGTCTATATCGCTTTGTTGTGGATAGTTGCTTTTGTGATGTCTGTTGTTTGATATATGCATTGTATAACCTCCACTTGTATTTACTGGTTTGATAATAAACTCACTTTGCTATACCCTTAACTGAGTTTGGTACTGGAAATTGTGTAGACACACTAGAGTCAATGTTATGACAGAACTTAACGTGGGTCCAGATGTTTGACTGATTGACAATTAAAGCGCAGTCCGCAGCCCTCACTCACTGCGGCCAACTCGGTAAACTACTGAGTGATAAACAAAATTAATTGAGTGGGTGGTGCCCCGTTTCCTAATATTAAATAATAATTAATATTAATAATATAATTGTACGTGACCCCTACAGTACTGTATAGGTCTAGGAGGACTTCGGAGAAATGTTTTCACGTAATCTAAAAGTCTCATGAGATGTCAAATGACAATGACATGGATTGCCAAAATTGGGCTCAGGGGTCTGAAATGGGCGGTCTCTGTAACGACTTGCAATGACCAAAGTGGGGCTCCACCAGCTACCACTAGTTCACCAGAACCTGCCAACAAGAAATAGGAACCAACCCTTAGATGTCAGATTTGAGGAGTGGTAGAGACCCCTAAAATACCCTTACCCAATTCGGGAGACTGGAATTGAATACTTGCCTAATTGGAATAGCATTTTATTCAATTTCCATCTGTCAGTTTTGAAAGTATCTTGACGACAGGGTGAAGTCAGAGTAGAGGGGTGCCAGGGAGGGGAATAAGGCCCCTGTCCGTCAGTTATAACTCAACAATCACTAGCAGGTCTTATATCTGAAGTCACGTGGTTCTGTGACAATCGTAGGCGGAGCTGTGCCCAAAAGACTATTTGCCCAAATCAGTACTAAATCAAGACTAAATAGACTAGATAAATCATTGTGAAAAGTGCAACTTTGACCTGATAGTGGTGCTGGAGGGGTGATCTGATTGGAAGAATCAACCAGGTGGTTGACTTGGGAGAAATATCGTTGGAAGACAAATTACACAAAGGCATAAAAACAAAATAGGGTGCCTATGCACCTTCAGTGCTTGGCTCCCTAATAATACCTTGAAGGCTATAATTACAATTGGGTAGCACACTCCCTATAGATTTACAAGGCAACTTGTAATTATAAATATATGTATGTATTTTTCCATCCATCTTCATCCGCTTATCCAGAGCCGGGTCGCGGGGGCAGCAGCTCAAGCAGGGGACCCCAAACCTCCCTTTCCCGAGCCACATTAGCAAGCTCTGACTGGGGGATGCCAAGGAGTTCCCAGGCCAATGTGGAGATATAATCTCTCCAACAAGTCCTTGGTCTTCCCCAAGGTCACCTCCCAGCTGGACCTGCCCGTACCACCTCCACTGGCTCCACACCTGCTGTTTTGCTTCTGCTATGGCAGATGCTGCAGCCCTTTGGGTCCGTCGGTAGCTTGCAACCGCCTCCAGAGTCTTCCAGGACAACATATCCCAAAAGGCCTCCTTCTTCAGTCGGACGGCTTCCCTGACTAATTATGTCCACCATAGTGTTCGAGGGTTACCGCCCCTTGAGGAACCTAAGACAGTGAGACCACAGCTCTTCACCGCAGCTTCAGCAGTGGAAGCTTTGAACATTTCCTACTCACGTTCAATGTCCCCAACCTCTACAGGGATGCAAGAGAAGCTCCGCCGGAGGTGTGAGTTTAAGATGTCATGGACAGGGGCCTCCTCCAGACGTTCGCAGTTCACCCGCACTACCCGTTTGGGCCTAGAGTCTTCCCCCACGACGGGGGCCCCGGGCTTCCTCCGGGCAGGGTAACCTTTCCTCTTAAATGATCTTGTATAGGGGTCTTCTGAACCGTTCTTTGTCTGGCCCCTCCCTTGAGACCACGTTCCCTTGGGTGACCCTACCAGGAGCAGAAGGCTCCAGACAACACAGCTCTCAGGATCATAGGGACACCCAAACCTCTCCACCACGATAAGGTGATGGTTCCCGGAGAGGGATTATAGACTACTAGAGGGATATAGTATTTCTATTCTTTTACAGAAATAAAGTTTTGTGTATCCTTAGCACGCCAATAATATAAAAAAAATTATGAATTTTTGCATCTTATGAAATACTTTTATTTATCTTTTTGTCATATCGTGTATTTTAGTCCCGCCCATACCGGGGGATAAACAATTCTATAGCTCTCTGTTGACTTTGCTTTGCATTAAGCTAAGCTAACTAATTGCTGACTTCTTCCAAAACATTTTAATCAACTTAAAAGCTTTTGTGTGTCTGTAAGAGACAGGATGGACAGAACTAAGTTTTCATAACCTGTCAAAGCGAAAAAACAAGGTTTTGAAGAGAGAAAAGCACATACAGTCATTATCGAAGTAAAATAGGCAGCTCGTGATACTCAATGTCTACGTGTGGTGACTGGTTGACATACCGTGACAAAATAATTTAGCATGGTGAAATATTCATATTTTATCAGGTAAAGCATACTGTGGTGCTGTTTGTGGGCATAGTTTTCAATGCAATATTTATACAGTTTGGACTTCTTTTTTACTTCTGCAAAACTGTTTCGGTTTGACAGGTTATGAAAATTTTGTTCTGGGTTCTTTACCTTGTCGATAGTGCATCCTGTCACACAACAGCCTTTAGGAAGTTTGTATGTAAAAATCAAATTATGTTAGCGTAGCTAAACACAATGCAGAATCAATGGAGCTCTATCTTCCTTCCCCTGCTTTGCTATACAAGGAAACATTCACACAAGCCTTAAACTGGTTTAAAATTTGAAATGTGATCCAGGTGCGTTTGGTAATTGTTTAATTTCTGATGTGGTCTTGAAATCTTGAGGCTTGATTTATTTGGCTCAGGTCATCCATCTTGGAGCGTTGTATCCTCAAGGTGTCTACCAGCAGTGTGGCTGTCGGGACAGAAGACCTGGACAACATCAGACGGTCTGTATTATTTGGAAGGAACACTTGTGGTTAGGCCTGTCATGATAATTTCTATATCGCCTTATCAAGCGATATATTGAAATAACCTCGACAATTTTTCTCACCGCGATATTTTATTTATACGCGTGTTGCTGACACAAGACATAAACTAAAGTGCTGCGCTACTCCTGTGCTCTTCTCTCCTGTGCTCGTTTCTCGCTCACATATGCACACAGAGCAGACAGCTACAGCTGATAAGTGTTCCTCAAACCCAATGAGTAGGCTAGTGTATTGTTTAGGTAAAGGTAATTTTCAGGACTACTGCATAATTTCAGCAAACTACATTTACAAGAATAAATGCAAAAATATGTAATTTGTTTTATTCGCTTCAATGTTTGTAGCCTACCTACTTTGCCAAGCAATGAAACTGGTGTAAACAATCACAACAAGTAATTGTTGCACGACAATAGCAGAACAGAGGTACTTTTAGAATTAGTGAACATTTTTCTGTTTGCTTGATTTTGCAGCAAACTGTTTGAGGAGGTAGTACTTAGCTAACACAAATTGACGTTGGACAAAGGGTGACAGTTTCAATATATGTTTGGAATGTTTACACAATAAGTTAAACATTCAAGGTCAAAGCAAACATGTTCCATTCAAAGTCAAAGCAAACATGTTCGCCAATTCTGAACTCGCCTCAATCATTTTGCTGCTGGTTAAAATATCTAATGGTCTACAGAAAATATGGAATGTCGCTGCAAACCTGAAATCATTATAGTTAGTTGGCATTTTACCGTTTCTTAATAACAATTTTGAGTTTGCTTTTAGAAGAAACACTACTTATCCACATAGCCTACGATCTCCCAAACATATGAACACTTTAATCTTAAAATACTGGATTCAGTTACTGCTCCTTCTTGGCAAAATAATCGTCAATAAGTAATTGAGGCACTGGGAAACCCGGTGGTCCAGTGGATAGCACTGTGGCATGTGCTGTAGCACTGTGTGTTAGCTCCGGTTTCCCCCACTATCTAAAAACATGTTAGGTTCACTCTCCAGCCAGTGCCAACTGACCAGTGATACTGGCTCCAATCTGGAGTTGGTCCCCAGGCGCTGCACAGCGGCTGCCCATTGCTCCCTTGAGGGATGGGTTAAATGCATAGGATGAATTTTGCTACATGTATGTGTACATGACAATAAAAGCACCTTTAATTCACAATGAACCTATACCACAAGATAGTTAAACTTCTCCTTGCTTGTCGACTCCTACGATTAAGTTGCCCTTAAAATGACAATATAGTTTATCGCAATTATTTTTGGAACAATTAATCGGACAAACAACAAATGACGTTATCGTAACAGGCTTATTTGTAGTTAAGAACAGATTAGATGCACAACTACTGAACTATCTAATGTATTATGTACATTGTTCTCTAAACTCCAGTAGTAAGCAAATAAAATTAATATTCAGAATAAAACCAGATTTTAGACCCTGTAGTCTCATATCTTTGGTTTTAAAAGAACACCTCCCTTCCAGACCCCAAGTAAGTTGCTGGTACCCTCGCTCACTGGACCCAGCCACCACTGAGATCAACGCTGCTGTTCTAAAGAGACGACAGAAGCAGATCCAGTATGGGAAGAACACTAGTGGCTACCAGAGCTACCTTCAGCAGGTTCCCAAGTAAAGGCTGTTGCACAGGGAATCCACATTCAATCCACTCCTGCATTAAGCAATACAAGTTTACACATGCAAAAAATAAAGTTGTGGCAGGGCAAAGTTCTACATTTCCTGATGCATCAACCATCTTGGGGAGCTGGGCCTGTTTTTTTTTTTACCAACGGTCTATTATTTGTGTTTTGCAATGGAAATGCACTGTAAAAGTAAAAACGACAATCCTTTAAAAGGTGCTTGGGTTGTGTTTTCTTTCTTTTTTTTTATGCAGACAAAATTGTAAACTTAATACTGTAGAAAAATGGTTGACACTACAAAAAAATCCCATACTGTTAAAAATTAACTTGTTGTTCAGTAGCTTCTATCAAATTACAACAATCAGCCGTTCTCCAAAATGGCTCTTTAATCATTTGGTTTATAAATGATGACTTAACATTGTAATTTAGTCTACCTCCTGGTCTCTTCCTCCAGGCATCTGAGGGATCCTAAGCTCCACCCCTCAACCCCCAACAAGTACAGGAAGTACAGCCGCCGCTCGTGGGACATGCAGGTACGACTGTGGAGGCGTGCCCTTCACATCTGGGACCCACCGACTGAGGTGCCTGCCGTTGGCAGCGACACACAGGACCCTGTGGATCACCTGTAGGTTGGACAATAAAACCCTAGAAGTACATCTCTGATCAGATATCAACATGCTGTGCTAAAGATGCAGTACTGTTCCCAATAGGGAATGTGACTGAAATACTATAAATGGCTATACGAATAAATGGAAGTCAACATTACATAGCTTTTCTTTTAGATATTGTTATAGAAGTTATTATATACAATTAAATATATTATATAATGTCCTAGATTTCTCTTTTCTTTTTTTTTTTGTTTTAACATGAAACATATAAACTATTGGGTCTGTAGTTGTTTTTAGGGAAGTTTTGACTAATTTCCCTGATTAAACATTAAAACAGATTGTATTTTAACTGCCTCTAGCATGAACTGCCACATTGCAATGATATTTAAAATGAAAATTCTCTGAATATGATTTTTTTCAAATAGCTCTCATAATATGAAAATTCATGAAGTTGCATGACCCAGTTAGGCGATTGCTGAGGCTAAATGGAGGCACTTGCATTGCCAACCTAGACTTGCAAATGTCTCTGGAAATGGTTAGCCGTTTCTTTTTTTTCTTTCTTCTTCCTAATAGTCTGTTGTGTGATCAGGCAGAGCAAGCTGGCAAAGATGACATCTGACCTGTGTGAGGACAGAGATGTGGACATGCAGAGAGATAATCAAACTCCTGAGGCATGGAAGACCTCCACTGTCTCTCCACTGTCATCTGGAGGAGTGTGGAAGTCCTGTGCCTCCCTGGTGAGCAGGTGCTCTCTAAATGTGGAAGACTAAGGGTTCAGATCTGTAACCAAGATTGCTAATTGTGAATGTACAAGAGAATTGATAGAATGTCAATATGCTCAAAACCACGCCAAAGTTCAGATAAAGAGGAAAAACTTGAACGTGGAAATGTACTTTGTTCCATGGCAAGTTTATTTATATAACCTTTTAATCACATTGCAGTCTCAAAGGGCTGTACAGAATTAACCTGTTCCTCCCCCCCGGGCAAGGAAATCCTTTAGTAAAACACCCTATAGTGAATGAAGGGAAGATACCTTAAGCAGGGACCACAGAGGGGAGGTATCCACCCCTCTTGGACAGTTAAGATGCAATAGGTGTTTATAGGCATACAAGATTAGAATTAGAATAATACGTTAAATAATATGCATCATATTGTGCCGCAATTAAGAACCAACACATGTAAAAATGTAATACATTTATAAGTTAGATATGAGTGGTCTGTCAAATGTACCCTTAACAGACCCCACAGGTCCCAGGCATTTCAATGGTCTGAGAAATCGCACCCCTCCTTTCAAAAATCGAATGCGGAAGTTCCGTCTTTTGGAACATCTGTTAAGTTATATTGCCTCTGATGTAAACAGTTAACAGCACACATCAAACAAAACACCAGTGCACAAGGTGATGTTACAAGCCCAAAACTCTGTTTTACCTGTCTACACGTGAACAGTTATAAAATATCTTCACTTTGGCATGAGTATTGCTAAACCTTCTGTTTTAGTGATTGTATGCACCATTTACATGTGGATGAAAGGCCAAATCGTGCAGAAAAACACTTTAGTTTATAAAAATAGCAGCATACGTGTGCACATAGTCTGAGGGGAACTCAGGCTCATTTGACTGCCGCTTCTATCGGTGTCTTGTATATTTTAAGGGCTAAAACATTAATTGCATTTTTTATTTTGTTTTATTAAGTTAAGTTATCCGTTTTAAAAGACTTCTGACGTATTTTTATCCTTGATTGCTCCAGAACTCGAGTTACGAAAACGTCCTGGCTAGCTACTGTAGGTTACTGGTATCGGGACTGGGCTGCTAGCATACAGTAGTGTAGGCCTACCACACCGGGAGGGCGCTACTACACCAGTCATTGAAACATAAACCGGAGAGGACATGATTTACTGGAATTTATCCTACTTGATTATCGATTGGGCAGTCCAACTTAGTTTAAATTCAACTACGTCTTTTGGCTGTGCTTCGGCACTTCCAGCCTGCTCCAGAGGATTACAGCAGTCGTATCCCTCCACCATCTACTCTACATTGTCTTGCTTCTCCCCTGATGTGGATTAACCCCGTACCTATGTAATTTCTTCTGAAATTCTCTTTAACTGAGCTGCTACAACACAAATCAAGCTCCTACATCACCTAGGATCACCCTGACATTCTCGGTTAAAATATATCCACCGGGTTTCTAGCATAAATGCCACATTCAGCAGCCACATCTCTCCAACCGGTATCTGCTCCTTTTGGTCGAATCATCCCTCACATTCTTTGCCAGTCCCACAGCCACCTGCCAAACCCACAGCACTTTGTCGGATTCCTACAGTTATTACAAGTTTGATTTCCAGTGACTGTCTTAAAGTTGCATTATTTAATGTCAGTTCCCTCTCTGACAAAGCCCTACTCATTCATGATTTTATAATTGAGAACGATCTAGACATTCTATGCCTAAAGGTAACATGGCAACAAATACATTTTCCCATATTATTTAGGCAGCCCCACCTGGCTTTGTTTACACCTCTCAACCACGCACCTCTGGGTGCGGGGTTGCAGTTCTCTCACGTGATATTTTGAAAGCCAGATCTGTTAGTGTGCCTGCTTATAATACATTTGAATTAATTGCTTTTAAACTTCCTGGCTCCCAACCTCTGATTGTTTTAACTATATAAAGACCTCCCAAACTATCTGACATGTTTGAACAGAATTGTCATCACTATTAGTGCCATGTCCCCCAATGTACTGCTTGTAGCTGATTTTAATATATATAAATATTTGCTAGCTGTTCATTTGCTGCTGATTTCATGTTGAGGACCACAATTTCATCCAAATTGTATTTCCCCACTCTCAACAAAGGTCACACAATTCTAGTCAATTCTAATCTACACTGTCACTGAGGGACACCTTCCCATATCTGACCACAAAACCCATCTTATTTGAAATACCTGGCCCCCTCCCAAAGCAACAGCCCAACTGCACCATCACATTCAGAAACTTAAAGGGCACATTCCATACACTTTACAGCTAATTCCTATTATTCTTTGTTAAGTAGGCAATATTGCTTTAGCAAAAAATACCTTAGCATTTTTTAAATTATGTCCTTCAAAGTTAATTTCACCCCCTAGTGTTTACACGCTGATTTAGCGATTGTTCCTTTAAATTGTACCTATGTAATTAGCTGTGCTGTGATAAGCCACCGTGATCCAACCTCACAGGTAACGTGCATACTGGCCTGACAGTAAACAATGGCTTCTGCTGCACCAGGATTACAGCCTTACATGTATATGAACCTGAGTCAGAAGAGGAAAGTGTCAGAGCAAACACCACAGACCACAATGTTAACCTACTTTAAACTTATACCAAATGTTTTCAACAATATGCTACTGTACAGTTAGATTTGCGCTATTTATAAAACATGTTCGCCGGCATTGTATAAGCTGCTGGCATGCGTATGCTGCCGTCCATAACCCAAACACTATCCAGTTATACAACCGGAATGATTATCATTGCATGCATGCACCCGTTTTTGTCCAGAGGACAATGTGGTTTAATGTGATTTGGTTTAATGTGATTTAAGGTGAGCGAAGCTCATATTCGTATCGTGTTTCCCGTGATCTGCACCTTCACTCAAAAGCACAATGATACATTTACAGTCTAAAGCCCACATAAACAGTAGGCTATACTTTAGAATATTAGGGCTGTCATGCAAACAAGCTAAGGCCCAGTCAGTGGAAATCATATATAATATCCAAATTAACATTAAAGTCTGTTTATGGACCTTATAGGTAGGATACATTTTAAACGAATTACTTGCGTAGTATGGGCAATCGACTTCATAGTTGGCACTGCTCCATCTTTCAAGATTAATTTTTTAGCAAATCCTTTCTTATAAAGCCCAAAATTGAGAAATCTGTCCTGGCTGAAATGTGCTTAGCACAAGAATAATCCTGGCCTAAAACCTTCAGGTACATTTCCAAAAATAAATATGAACCACTTTTTTTGCAAATCCACATTCCAGTTCTCCTCTGTGCATCCAGGAACAGCACATTTATTCTTTCTTACTGACCCCGACAAATTGCTTGTTCTTGCAGGTATCATTAGCTGCTTCTAAATAGCACAATAGTTTGCCGCGCTATGGGCGGGCATATCCTCATAAGAGGCATTAACCAAACAAACTATGCACGGATCTACGTTGCAACTGGGCTGTTTTCTCTTTCGCCTGTTTCTCCGCCGTGTTTTATCACGAGGGCATTACAGATCATGACCCGAACAGCTCGCTTTGAACGACTGTGCACTTCTTTGGATCACCTCGACATGACTAATTCCAAAAACAACTAGAAATACTTGGTTTTCATGGAATGTGCCCTTAAAGAAACATGAATCCTTCTGATCTCATGAACCTGATTGACATGTTCGCCAGTCTCACATCTATGTCCCCCTGGAACTCTACACTACAATGACTGCCTTTTATCCGCCCTGGATACGGTTGCTCCCCTCAAAACCCGCTGAGTCTCCTTCACTGCCACCTGTTACACTCCTGAATAATGGCAGCTGAAGGTTGTTGGACAGCATCTTGAGCATCTGTACAAGAGGACTGGACAAGAGTATCACTTACAAGCGTACCTGATTCACCTCTTTAAGTACAAAACTGACCTTTCAATAGCCAGATCTACCTACTACTCTGACCTCATCAAAACCCTCAAAGTTATTTTTTTAACAGTTAAACACATACTCCAAACTCCCGATAACTCGCACGCCGACCCCATTTCTGAATTGTGCAATTAATTTTTGGACTTATTCAATTAAATAGTCAAAAGATTCACCTACATCTACAACCACCCTCCACACCTGCTGAGAACCCATCCCGGATAAATGATAAATAGACTGCATTTATATAGCGCTTTTATCCAAAGCGCTTTACAGTATTTTGCCTCAGTCACCCATTC
>JAODLL010004741.1:0-10947 GCA_026546735.1 Forbesichthys agassizii | reverse complement strand
CCCGAGAGTTATATATATATATATATATATATATATATATATATATATATATATATATATATACAGTGTGTATATATATACGTGTTAGTATATACGTATGTATATACTATACAGGCACGTCACATATAAAGACATTCTTGAAGGCCTGAAGCTTGCACACACATTATCAATACATAACTGTAAAGGTAAAGTTAGCTATTGCAAGCTAAATGTAAGCCAATACAATTTTTGGCAATATCACAAAATATCTCCTCGCATTACCATTCTCTGTGCGTGTTGACATTTTTTTTTTGATAGTTCTACTCAGCCCTGGCTCCGTAAATAGTAACATAAACAAAGTGGTGAACACCGCTCGTATCAACAAAGCTTTGCTTCACAATGCATTTCGATGTGTGAGAAGGCCCCGTGTTGGCAAGAATGACTAACCCTGTCTTTAAATATCTCATAACATACCAGGTTGGAACTAGGGCTGAAACGATTACCAGCATGTAAACAAAGACGACGAGTAGTGTCTCATACATTTTGAAGTTGGAAGCGGTCATTATGTCAGAATGTGTCCATTCCTCAATTTATAAACCTTCAAAGGGTCCACGATGGACTGTCCACCGATTTAAGAATAAAGAAGAACTCTGAAGAACTCTATGTTCGTAGCCTATCTGAATTTCCCAACAGTCCTAATTGCACTTAAATGTACTAAATTGGTTTAGTTTTGACATATATATTGAATAAAATTTAAGCAATACAAATTTAGATTTTCTAAACGAAACCAATTTGTTGTTCATTATATGATGACATTTCTTATTTTCTCGTGTGTTTACTATAGCAAAATATTTTATTAGATTCATAGATGAATCGTTGGAATAATCTGTAGATTACTCGATTACTAAAATGTGTTGGTTTTAGAATTGGTCACTTATCACTTACTTACTGTAGTTGGCGCAACTATGACCTACATTGGATGGTGACTGGATACTGTATACTGGGGCTCCATTTCACTGCTGCTATTAGAGTACAACAATACATGTATGCATCCAGACTTGACACTTTATGTGAACTTCTACACAAGCATGTTATCCCAGCATTAAGGGAGAGGAGAAAGTGAATGTTGACATTCACACACATCTCCACACATCCTTCAGCCATGTGTGTGTGTTATTAGTGCCCTGATTCAATTTAAACACTGATGGGGTATTGATGGGGTTCATGGTGTGTCTGTGTGGTCATTGAGTTTGGCTATGGAAAAAAAAAGCCCTTTGCAGTGCCAAGTGTAAAGATACACTTGTACTGTAGGCCCAGTTATTAAGGAATAAGCAAAGGTTAATGATTAGAAGAGGTTTCAGAGTAGAGTGTAGAGCGTGTAGTGTTTATATTTAAGAAAGCATTTCTGTTGTATTGACTATTACACAATGTCTGCTTTTTGTATGGCCACACTTTTTGGGACTTGCTCAACTGTAAGTCTGTTTACTGATTGTTGAATCATGCCTGCATGTTGTTGGCTTTGTCGAAGTTCATAATGGTGTTTGCTGGCAAAGCAAAGCTATTGACCCGTGCACAGCCGGTGTAGTCCAGCGCTGCTTGGTTGCTGCACCACTGTCCATAAAAGTAGTGAATAATGAGCCACACACTGGGATCATTTTACTTACTGATAATTCACTTTTATGTGAAGAAATCCAAAAACTGAACTAAAGGTACACTGTCTTAAAATAACACAAGGGACACACACTCCAGTTGGGAGTGGCTCCATCTCCTCTGCTCGTGCCCTTGCAGAATTCCTTCCTACTAAGCTCACCTTGTTCCAATGCCCAATCCCCCTACAGTCACACTACAGTTTCACAACATAAACAGTTATCCATGGCAGAAATTAGGGGTGAAAAGTGTACGGTACATTGTTCACTACGTGATCGTGTATTAGGAAGCTTGCTTTTCTTTGACCCAGCCTTGAATGGTAGCTTGCCATCCATGCTTAGTGTGTCGCTAAAGGCCACCGCCCACTGGCGTCTTTGTTCGGCAGTCAAATTGACGCAAGAGCTGAGAAACCTACAGATAAATCAATCCATGTTTATGGCTCGACGCCCAAGAAATAGAACCGTGCTCTAATCCTGGGCGTTGACGCGCGTCAGACGCCTTCTGTTGGCGTTGTTCCGTTAAACATCCTGGCGTCTCTTGACGGGCATCAACGTTTTCAGTGTGCGGTGGCCCTAAGGCTCCATCTTCTACGCTCCTTTGTTACGTACCTTTCCTTTTGTATTGGAAAGGTACATAAAGTTATTTTGGTCTCCCAGAATATGGCCACTGTTTTTCTTGTTATAATAGCTACTTAATAAACATGAATGCAGCTCACAACGTGTTTTCTGTCAATTAGAGAAGAATCCTCTCGACGTCTGAAGAGAGAACGAGGACGAAAACTGCGCCGCTACCTCCTCATTGGCCTGGCTACGGTGGGCGGGGGAACTGTGATTGGTCAGTGTCTTATAAACATTATTTGAACTTAACTGGGTGCACCTGTTGCTCCTACAGTATTTAATTAGTACACCAACTGATTCTTCAGTGGTGTCCATTTTGTCACAAGGCTCGATATTACCATATGTCCCTAATGTAGTGTTTGTTTGAAATGTCCTCTTGTTTGTGGTTGCTAGGTGTGACGGGGGGTCTGGCCGCACCGTTGGTGGCGGCGGGGGCCAGTGCCGTGTTGGGGGCTGGGGGGGCCGCAGCACTGGGCTCAGCCACCGGCATTGCCATAATGGCCTCCCTGTTCGGAGCAGCAGGTGCCGGCCTAACTGGTGAGACTAGAGCAATTATTTATATTGCTGTCGACAACTAGGAGCGGTAATTGAGGGAAACGGGTTTACATTTACACTAACGATAAAGCCATGCGAGAAAAATTCTAAAAATAGAATACAGGTTAAAAGAAGGTTAAAAACAATGTCTGATACCATCATGTCTATGCTGTCTACAATTGTACCATCATTGTCTACAAATGCGTAAATCATTCAGCTTCTGATATTAAGGCTTATAGTCTACATTGAACTTTAACCCAAACATTAAAATCGATCAACTTGGCCCTATATGGAGTCTAAGGGCCTCATGTACTAATGTATTAACGCCCGTTTTTAGGCGTAATTTCGTCACACTTTGTGTGTATAAACATGGCATTTTATTTCCGAACAGCACGCACATGGCTAAACGCAATTCTGCCTGCTGAAAACACACAGGATCACAAGATGCGCTTTCTCTTTATGCACATGCATTCATGGGAGGAGACGCGCAAGGAGAGATTTATTACCTATTCTGCTGAATGTATGAAAACTGCGGTTTCGCGGTGAAAATTCTCTGCCTTTAAAAAGCAGGTGTCCCAGTGAGCGCCTTTCTTTGAACAGAGGTAGCAAGCAATGGCGAGATTAATCTCAACACGACAAATACACAGGCCATAAAGACATGCTAAAGGATTTGGCTGCTTGTGTGGTGATAAAACATTTTTATTCCACTTCTTTCTTTAGAATTTTATCACCAAAACAATTATTTGGGGGTAGAATTATGTTATCTTTAGTTTGACGATACATATAGACAACTAGGCTAAAAATAAATAGGTATACTTATTGATCGTTAAACGTTTTCTTTAATTTAATTTAATTTAATTTAATTTAATTTCATTGCTTTCGAGCATAGACCAGACTACTCGCAGTGTTAACGCCAAGTTTAGAGGACGGTGCCGAGCGCAGATTAAGTGATCAGTCGCAAGTTTAGTACATCCAATGCGAATGGGAATGCAAATGCGATGGCACAGCGTACGCTATTTGCCATCTTGCTGTGCTCACTTTTACGTTGCGCTCGCTAACGTTCGTACATGAGGCCCTAAGAGTGTTTAATAGTACTTAATAACAAGCAAGGACAACTGAAGCAAAGCTTTTTGAATGTGCAGGTTTTGCTCCTTGACTAAATACTAGTTACCACTTCAGTTTTTCTTCTATTACTCATTCATCAAAGTGTTGTGGACATTATTCATACATTGATTATTCCTGGAATTATAAGGTTTCTTTTATTAAAGTATCTTTCTGTTTTAGGCTACAAAATGAATAAATGTGTTGGAGCAATAGAGGAATTTGAGTTCCTACCACTGAGTTCTGGGAAACACCTTCACCTAACCATAGCAGTGACTGGCTGGCTCTGCAGTGGAAAATACAGTAAGACATTTTGTTAGTGGATCAGAGAATACATTTACATTTACTGCATTTGGCAGACTTTTATCAGTAGCAGTACATTTGTCATTAGTTGGACAGGTCATACACCAGCAATTGTAAGCAACCAATATAATATCAGAATAGTTACAGCATTTTGTCATCATGTCTACTACCATGTCATTTAGGGCTACTCGATTATGGAAAAAGTAATAATCACAATTATTTTGGTCTATAGTGAAATCACTAGTACGGGTTTTATTTAATGCAATTACTCATTACCTTTGGAAAGATGTTGCATTTACTGCACCTAAACATAGAAACAAATGAACAGTGGAAACAACTTCCACTATGAAATATCCCTTAATACTTTTAATTTTGATAATTCACTTTCACCCTGTAATGGGTAAAAGTGAGGGTGTGCCTGCCATTCAAAACCCAAGAGAAAATAAGAATTTACTTGCAAAACGTAATGTGCAAAATTATCGTTTTTCCTCGATTATATTGTTTATGTAATTGTTAGGAGCCAAAATTGAAATCACAATTAAAATATGATTAAAATGAAACTGCACCCCAGTGCTGAGCCTGACTCTACCCGCTAAATTCTTTGGAAAATGCATCTAGGAGCTGAGTGAGGGGAGGGGCTGAGAGGTGGACCCCTATTAACATTAACATTAACGTTAGCATTTGAATGTGATGACATACATAGTGTACCGATGAAAACCAGCCAGGTCCTGGGGTGATTTTTAACAGATAAGATTTGTAGCTCTGTTTTCAGCCCATCAATGCCAATTTTTATAAAAATAATTTTGTCAATGATTTGATCAATTCTATTACTTAATTTACAGCTCAAACAACACATTTTAGGGTGCAGTTTATCTTTAATTGCACAGCCCTAACATCAAAATGTTATTAATTCATCCAACAAAGTTCCTAGTGGCCTGAATAATAAAGTGTCTAATACTAAAGTGATAAGAGCAGAATGGTTTTATATATTGGGAAGATGGATAATGTTTCAGCAGTCCTGACTGTTGCTGGAAGCTTGTTCCGCCATTGTGGTGCCAGGACAGAAAAGTTGGCACAATTAAAGGCAGGGTCAGTCATTCTCGAGAACGCTTGCTAACTTGGAGCTCAAATCAAAACAGTATCTCTCCGCGGCCCTCTGCGCTGCTTCACACATTCAAACGCATTGTGAAGCAAAGCCTAGTGCTACGGCTTTGTTGATGTGAGCGGTGTTTTTCACTTTGTTTATGTTCTTATTTATGGGGCCAAGCTCTGTAGAAGTATCTGTTATTATTTCAACAAGCACAGAGAACAGTAAGATAACAAAATGTGAGGAGATATTTGGTGACTTTGACAAAAAGTGTATTAGCTTACAATATCTTGCAATAGCGGACTATACCTTTTATCTCCTATATCAATTACGCATTAACAAGTCAGATTTACAAGGCACCTCAGATAGTGTAGCTCAGTAAACAACGATAGTGTTGTTAGCCTGTTTGCTTTACCATACAGTACAATTGTGTGGCTTAGGCATCTGATATGATCTGTCAGTCAACAGTGTGCACACTCAGTAAGAAGTACCGTCGAATGACTAGCTAGCATGGCTCTGAAATCAATGTCTTGGTGAAATTGAAGTTCCTCACATGCCTTTGTCCACAACCTACCTTCCAGGTTCCTTCCAGGCCCCTTGGTGCAGCCTTGGGGAGTGTGGAGAGCAGTACTGCCTGGTGTGGGAGTCACGCTTCCTCAGGGATTTAGGCTCAGCCATGGCCTCTCTGTTGGATGGGCTAGTCAGTATGGTGGCCCAGGAGGCACTCAAGTACACGGTCCTCTCAGGTAGGACTGGTGATGTCTGTATTATTTCACATTTTCACACAGGTTTTAGATCTATCAGCATATGCTTCTCTGTGCTGGACTATAAACTACATGCTACATGAATCTAGCTCTTATCGTACTACAGCACTTTGACCACCAGCATTGGACAGAAACACAATGCAGCTGTCCCTTTGCATGTAAATGCAAGTTGCAAGTGTATTTCCCGTTGGCTAATTCCAGCTAGCTTCTCTGTCCATATGGTTGAATGCGTTTTCTGAACTTGGTTTGTGCTGCTTGTGGCTGACCAGGTATTGTCACAGCGCTGACATGGCCTGCGTCTCTGCTGGCAGCGGCCAGCGTCATCGACAACCCCTGGTCCGTGTGCCTTAGCCGCTCAGCGGAGGTTGGGAAGCAGCTGGCGCAGGTTTTGAGAAGCCGTCAGCAGGTATTTGTGTATTCCCTTCTTATCTAATGCAAATGCGCGGACTGTCTGCAGTAACACAACACACATCTCTGGTCTTTTTTCTGTTGACGTGAAGGAATTCATGTTGAGAGTGCTATATTTTTAGGACTGTGTGTGGGAGTATAGAATATTTAGTTAATATTAATTTCAAATGAATATACATTTCAAGCAAATATTAAAAATCTGTATTGCCGCATACACGACGGAAGGAAATAACATTACAGCCCGTACTTGTCTGGAAACATTCAACAGCAGTGATGAAATGTCACCGTTTCAAACACATTACAGGTCGTGTTCATAACAACATGAGCATTACATTTCTCTAACCTCTGTTATCTTTTGCTATTCATAGGGGAAGCGGCCAGTCAGTCTGATAGGTTTCAGCCTCGGGGCCAGAGTGATCTACTACTGTCTACAGGAACTCGCCAGTGACAAAGGTACGACAGCTGAAACCAAAATCAGCTGTTTTGTGATGTTGCTATGAATCACAATCATGTACATATATAACTCCTTTTCGAGATGTTGATGTTGATAAAGTAAAGTTACACTTTAATTCAAATCTGTTCAGGTTTTTTTTTTTTTTGTTCCTGTTTTTAGTTCATTGTTGACATGTGCTTCAAGCTTTATAAACCAGAAACCATGTGCACACATGTTTATATAGGGTGGGAGATCTATTCATAGAGCAGGACTGCCAATACATTGCTAACACCGCTGCCATTGTTAAGATCATGGATATTTAATGCATGCGTTAGGGCTAGCCTCAAATTTCTATTATTCGGGTATTCGTTTGTTGGGTATGTATTCCATTTAAATGTTGGGATTCCAGTATTCGTTTTTTCACATTATGCATGCTTGCATGTTTTCCCATTAATTCCTACTGTCCCATTAATCTCTAGTGTCTCCATAGTGTCTTGATTAATGAAAACATTCTTGGCAAATGCTTTCGCTTTCGTCCGTTTTGCGCCGGTCCAAGAATTTCACCTCTAGCGGCGCAATACGAATGCCCCGGCCGTCCCTCAACATCATATGTTGAAATGTAATTGCCCGCCCTACACTGTGTCATCAACACAATTGATTGCAATTGGCGCTGTTTGTAAGAAGAGAACGAGGCTATTCATTCAACACACACTCTTATTGGCTAATACAGAAGGTATATGCTATTTGACAGCTCTGACTGGCTCAATTGACGTGTAAATTCAAGTGGCCGTTTTGAGAGCATGGCTATGTTTACATGTGTGCTCACTGTTTTTAATGTTGTTTTTTTTTTGAGAGAGTATTTGAATACTCGTTCGGAAATACCATCAAGTATTTGAAACCTGTAAAAGGGTTTTCGGGACAGCCCTACTGTATCTGCCTACCTGTCAATCAGATTTTCTCCTAACCCTTTGAATCTGGATTGGTTTTCTCAGGCAGTGAAGGAGTTGTAGAGGATGTTGTCATCTTGGGGGCTCCTGTGGACGGCTCAGAGAAAGCCTGGGAGAGAATATCTAAAGTAGTGGCTGGCAAGATAGTTAACGGCTACTGCAGGTAATAAAGCAGCTTCATTTAGGAATGGGTTCCCGTGTATTTCTATGCAAATATTATATATATTGTACTTGTATACTGTACTTTACTAGGTTTAGTTGGTTAGAAATCCCATTTATATTTCAATGCAACAGTGTGGTTTGTGATGTGTATATCCAGTAAATGAAAAAAGCGATCAACGTCAAATACTTGCGGTTGCTGGGTACAGTATATACAGTGGGGTCCAAATGTCTGATTTCACAGCTTCCTGTCTCTTATTTCTCTCTGTGTGTGTCTCTTTCCATTCTGTCATCCTTGTCTTTATGCCTTATCTCTCCCATTCCCTCCATATCTCATTTCATTTCATTTATTTAGTTTGTAAATGATCAGATCGTAGTAGTGGTCCTTTGAACACACTATAAAATAACTAATATAGATAAAAATACATGTAAACATATGTACATGACATAACCAGACAAGACCTCTGTACAAATACTGGACTTCTTACATCAGCATTAAAAAACAAGATGGCGTCACTCACTTCTAAAGTATTTTTTTCCTAAACTGTCCTCCTGTCAGAGGAGACTGGCTCCTGGGGTTCTTGTACCGGAGCTCTGCTGCACAGCTGTCTGTTGCCGGGCTACAGCCAATCAATGTGAATGATCGCCGCATAATTAATGTGGACTTGTCATCTGTGGTGAGTCAATTCTAATTTCAGCTGAAAGGCCATTTTAAGTAAGAGCCTCTTAAAACAATGTGTGTGTGTGTGTGTGTGTGTGTGTGTGTGTGTGTGTGTGTGTGTGTGTGTAAACAGCATGTATACAACATGAACTTATGCACGCACACACATCGGTGGGGGGGATCTTTATATAAGCCACAGTCTGTACAGTTATAAATTACCTACATTAAACCACACACAATCATTATTGATTAAGACCAAGTGTATGAACTGCAAACTGCCTGCACTTGTTGTACCTTGTTTAAAACGATGGGTTGGGGAGGTTTATTATTGTATTACATTGACAAACATACTTCGACAAATAGCGGTGGAACTATATGCAGTATATTTAGTGTAAAGTTTGAGGTTGTTGAAAATCCACAGTATAAAGAAAATGTTCGAACAAATTCAGCGATACATTTGTGATTTTTTTCCCTCGTGTAAATACCATGTTTGCATTGATGTTAATCCAGGTAAAGATACCTGGATTGCTACAAATTCGGAGTAAACTAAAATAAAAAATGAATAGTTGGTGGGCAATTAAGAGGATGCTAATGACACAAGATGGAATGATACTATATTAAATATATTTACCTTTAATGTTTTAATTTGATAATGTATTCACATATTTTTATTATTCACATCATCTTATTTTCTGTCACTAACCATTTCACTCCTGCTTGTGCACCATGTGTATTTAACGATTGATTCATTATGACAGTCTTATCTTAAAGTAATGGGAGTGTAGGTTATTGGCTATGGCTTCCGGTTTCCCACTGTGGGAAATAACTTTTTTATTTTTATTATCAGTCAACATGGATTTGCTTAACATAACATTAGAGCATGGAAATGAAAAGCATATTCTCTCTTCTGCTACCTAGGTCAAAGGTCACCTGGACTATATGCGTCAGATGGACACCATCTTGGTCGCTGTGGGAGTGCCAACCAGAGATGTTCTGGGCGTTGTCTCTGTTGCTTCTTGTACACCTGTAACATTAACAGAGGGGACCGCAGGCATCCGTAATGCACCTTATAAAAAGCACTTTACCGAGAGACTAAACTTACAGTATACCTTCGATGGAAAAGGTGAGACTTTGACACAGAAAGGTGCAGAGAGCACAATGGAAACAGATGATATTGGGAATGGCTGGGATATCCCTGATATTTCACATCTGCTGGACTCCCTGAACGAGGCAGACGATCAAAGACCTAGCATTAGTTTAGCCCTTCGTTCTGAGCAGAGGACAGCTGATGAAAATTCACGCATGGCTTCCAGTACCCGTGAGGTAGAGGAGGCCGACTTGGATAACGAAGTTACGTCTTGGAGCTGGGAGGATACACACTGGACCAATGAAGACACGCACATAAACGACCGCAGCAAAACACACACGTTACAGGATCACCCGCCTTCTTGAAACTGTTTGCATTTTCCAGCAATAAAGCCCAATGAATAAATGGTTATTGTATGTCTATACTACATGTCTATACTACATACTACTGTATGTCATATTCAGTTAAAGGAAGTGCAGTGTCTAAAGGTTGCTGTATTATACCAATACTTAATATTTGCCATGGAAAACATCCACAAGATTTATTACAAAAGCATCCAATACATGTCTTCAATAGATGTCGTTAAAGGAGGACTCAGCGATGGTTAGCGAATACTCAGATTCAGCAAATATCTCCTCAAGTTTCGCTAGCCGTCTATTCTGTGTGTGCGCTGAACAAATCTGGTTTTTCAACACAGTTGCTCTGCAAATGGGAAAACAAAAAATGGTGCAGACACACTATCCCAGACAGCCATGGCAGTGCATGTCCAATTTGAGAGCCACAGAGCTTCTGAGGAAGCGCCCTATGGCATTGAAGGGAGAGGTGTTATTGTTAAGTTTTACAGAATGACATCTCCCTTACTCTGCAACTGGAACTTGGTTATTTGTGGCAGCTTAGTATGGGTTGTGCCGAGAGAGAGAAAGCGATACACTGTAGATTATCTATCGCTTTTCATTAAATTATATAGAAATGCCACGGTTTTATTGGAGATTGTCGGACTGATTTCTTAATTGGAAAAAAGAAACCCAGCAAAAACACACCAACAGGTTTAAACTTTTTGGATTAACTTTACCTTTATTTGGTCAGTTTTGCCTCAACATAACCTATTCATACATTAATTAACCCCTTATACCTAACCCCAACTGCTTCTGGTGGTCTGGTCACGCTTTGCATGGCTGGCACCATCATTCATGTATGAATGTGTGTGGGAGTGTGAGGCA
>JAODLL010004740.1:0-10948 GCA_026546735.1 Forbesichthys agassizii | reverse complement strand
GAGGAAAGAATGTGTGAGTTTTCATAGAAAACATGAAATTGTCTGGGTGACCCCAAACTTTTGAACAGTAGTGTATATAATTAAGACCAGGGAGAAAACATAATAGAGCATGCTTTGTAAGATGCTTCTGACTAGAATGGACACTTACAGGAGAAGAGAGAGGGGTGTCTATAACAGACAACAAAGGGTCTGTTTTCAGTGGTAATCAATCAAGATAACATGAGATATGAACTACAATTAAGGGTTACGTCTTAAGACAAAAGGGGTGGTGTATCAAAGCTAGGGACAGGTCAACAGATGGTCATCTCACATTAGGAGAGCTTAGGGAATTTGGTCAAATACAATGAATCTAAGATACAGTACGCTGTTTTAACTAAGATATACTGAGGCTATAAATCAAATCAATACATTCTCTAACACATAGCATCACGTCATCAGGGCTTACACCATAGCAATATATAATTCAGACTTGTAAAAAATAAAACTTGTATAATTATAAGGAATAGAAAGAATATAAAAGGTAAATAAGGTGGATTGTGATGGGGTGGGTCTTGACTCTTTTTTGAATGAGTGGTAATGTTTCAACTGTCCTGACTGTTGCCAATAGCTCGTTCCACAAATGCGGCACTAGGATGGAGAACAATCAAAACTGGGATGAGCACAGGTGGTGCCAGCCAGGCAGCCGAGATGGTAGTATGAAGTGCACTAGTTGGAGCCTGGAAGCGGACCACTTCCTTGTAGGGTAGGTCAGCACCAGTGTCTTGAATCGCATGTGGGCCACTATGGTGAGCCAGTGAATTTCTCAGAAGAGGGGGATTGGATCGTTCTTGGGTTGGTTAAATACTAGACTGTGGCATTTTTAATCTGCTGTAATGGTTGGGTAGTGGAGGCTGGTAATCGGGTTAACAGAGAGTTGCAGTAGTCCTGGCAGGAAATCACTGGACCAGGAGCTGTGCCGTTTCTCTTGTGAGGAATGGCCTTATCCTTCCGATTTTGTAGATGGAGAATCTGCAGGCACAAGTCTTTGCAACATGATAGTTGACCAGGACGACTATATGATTCTTCACAGTAGGGCAAGTGAACATCGCAGTGTTGTCGAGTGTCGGTGACGGACAGGTCGACTTGAGGACTAATAAAGAGTACCAGTAGAGTGCAGACTGCCACCATTAGCTAAAGGTGCTTTGTTCTAGCAAGTAAAAAGTGAATTCCAATAATCCACCTTAGATTAAACGAATGCATGGGCAAGCATCGCCATCTCAGTGGCAGAAACAGCAGACCTTAGTTTGGCAATGTACAGTGGGTAAGGAAAGTATTCATACCCCTTTAAATTTTTAACTCATTGTTTCATTGCAGCCATTTTCCAACAATCAAAAAAGTTATTTTTATTTCTCGTTAATGAACACTCAGCACCCCATCTTGACAGAAAAAAAAAACATAAATGTAGAAATTTTTGCAAATTTATTAAAAAATAAAAACTATTGGAAGAGGATATAGTCCCAATACTTGTCTTAATTTTGGAGACAATATCTTCAGGGGCGAGGTAAGACTCAAACCAGGAGAGGGCAGTTTGTGCAATGCCCAGCTCAGAAAGTGTCAATAGAAGGATCTGGTGGTTTACCGTGTCAAAAGCAGACCAATCTAAGAGGATGAGGGCAGACAAGAGGGATTATGCTCAGTGTGCAAGGCATCTGTCACCATGAGAAAACACCACGAGTATCAAAAGGGCAGGTCGGATACTATGAGCGATTGGATATCATCCATGGAGAGGGAGGAGAAAGTGTCTAGGTTGCAGGCCGATGTTGTGGGACAGGCAATCGACGGGGACGCAAAGGAGCAGCTAATGTCATTAATTCTTTGAGAAATAGGTTACGACATCATCAGCTGACAAGGAGTTTGAGGGAGGAGGGTTAGGTGGTCTTAAGAGAGAAGAAAATAGAGAATAGTTCTGCCACTGGGGTCAGAGGCAGGTAAGTTGATTTTGGCTTGGTAAAAGGTAGTTTGGGCTGTGGAAACTTCTGAGGTGAATTTGGAGAGGAGGCAATGATAGGATGAGAGTTGGAATTCCATTTTTTCTCACCTGCTCTAAGCCATTAATCCTCCAAGCTTCAGACAGTTTAGCTATGCAGAGTTGATCAAACTTGTCTAGTGGTGAGCAAACAAACGATATCCAGAGAGGATGTCAGAGTTGATATGAACGTGGGGGCTACATATTCGGTGGATAGGAGAGAATTGGTCAGTTGATGGTGTTGGAATCTGGGTGGTGTCTCCTCACACCAGATCTAGCGTGTTCGTTTATGGAGTTGAAGTATGAGGAAACAATGTGTCCAAGTTTAACAAATCAGCTTTAATATAATATTAGTAGATAAAATATACGATTAACAGAGCTCTGGGCAACTTCTATTCCCTGACCAATAACATAATAATAATAATAATAATAATAATAATAATAATAATAGTCTGACTCCTGCCTCTCCCTCGGCCCACTGATAATATTCTAGACAGTTTTCCCAATCTGATCTTGATTGAGTGTCATTGGACCTCTCTCCAAATCCTTGAGGCCCATGCCCATCTCTCCTCCTGCTTCTGGGCGTCGCTGCTGGGGAAGGTATCTGTGAACACACTATTCACGCCCCCACATCATTCCTATCTCTTGTTTTCTAAAAGTTTGTTAATTAAAGTGCTGTCCCTATCTGTTTCTATCTGTTTCCCTGCTCCCTGCTGACTCAGCACTTTTTTACACATAAAACATTCTAATTCCTACAATAGTGTGACACACAATACCTCTATGAGGATATCTAAACTGTTAAGCATAATTCTTAGTCCCCGGGCGATGAGGCCTCAAGTCCTTCGTCGCAAAGCAGAGCCGACGTCACCGAGACCAAACTGTGCCACACGCTTGACCTTGAGAGATAGCTGGCTCCACTATTTTCTCCTGTTCTGTTCACTTTAAAGCAATAACACAGCACCCTCTTAAGCCCTTATAACATCTAATTTATATCTAAAATAGAATATCTAAGATGTAAAGCACAATTGTCTACAATGGTAGTAGAGAATACATTTTCTGACTTTGAGGCTGCCATCTTGAATAATCAGATTTACATGGAAATTGTCCAAATTTGTTCCTTGACTTGAAAATGTAAGATTAGACCTTAAATTAGCTTTTTTTATATGGTCACCGCCCACTAAAGGCGTGAACGTGCGTCAAGAGACACTAGAGTTTAATATCTAGTTTTTTTTTAACGGGGCAACGCCCACTGGCAGCATCTGACGCGCGTCTACGTCAAGGTTTAAAACGCGGTTCTATTTTTTGGGCGTCAAGCCATAAACATGCATTGGATATCTGCAGGTTTCTAAGCTCCTCCTTCAATTTTTCTTTCGATCGTTTCATTCCTTGACGCACCACCGATTGACACCGGAAGTGGATGGTGGCCTTTAGTTTTGATAATATGCTGAAAAGTCAGATAAAATGGCAATCATATTAAAATTCAAGGTGGCGTCTACTAGAGGGTCCATGTTTTTTAGATCACTTGGGGCAGTAGCTGTGCAAAGTTTCAAACTTTCTGCAAACAATTCTGGTGCTTGTGCTGTACTATATCTGCCATATCTACTATATCAGTCGGCCATGATTTGTAATGTATCCACATTTTTCTTCACACTGATTTGTGCCTGTGCCATTAAAGCAATGTTATAATGTTGGCTATAGTCTTTATTGTAATTGATTAAATTGATGTAATGGATTTCGCATAATTCATTATATACGAATTCAGAATGGTGAATGGAAGGAAAACATGAAGAAACACCACTAATGGTTTTGGCTGCAGGGAAATATTTCTACATCTCTGTTCTCTGTTTGCCTGGAGTGATTCCATAAGGAGGTATGGTTGCAATGCTGCTAGGTGCGTCTGTGGGCACAGGTGTGGCCGACGCGGCGGCAGTAGCAGATGGCATTGAAGAAA
This sequence comes from Forbesichthys agassizii, assembly GCA_026546735.1. Taxonomy (NCBI): domain Eukaryota; kingdom Metazoa; phylum Chordata; class Actinopteri; order Percopsiformes; family Amblyopsidae; genus Forbesichthys; species Forbesichthys agassizii. The sequence continues at coordinate 6,992 of JAODLL010004740.1, read as the reverse complement.
CGGCAATAGCATGTGTCACAGGGGTCGCAGCAGGGCAGCTGGTGGCCCAGACAGGACTGGTTCTGAGGGATACATCGGCGAGGAGGGGAGCGCATGGCCCGGCTCTGGAGCTGTACAGCCTCAGTCAGGTCCTGAGATGAATCCTGACACAAGTATGATGGCCAACATTTTATACAGATTACACATTTCTACCGTGCAGTGACTTATACTGTATCTACTACAGGTCCACACTTCCTGCTGCTAATCATTAACATAATAGGTCTGCCTTAGGTTACTAGTGTGTCATTTTTATGCAAAAATACTAATTACCGGTACAATTACTTTACTGCACCGATATGAGAGGAATATAACATATAACACTTTCTGTGATCATTTGGTTTATGTTTGCCACTTAAATTAAAATTACTAACTTTTCTAGAGTGTCTTTCACATTCAATAGATCTGTTGTTGTTTGTTTGTTGGTATATTTTGTACTATCAACAATATTTAGTATGTACGTTAATGGAACAGTAACAGAAACAGACATTTTCCTCACAGAAAGCCAACTTAAAATATATCATCCAAGAATTGTAATTAATAGAATGCCTTCACCACTGCGCAACTGCTTAACATACTTATACTGTATGTGGTGTGTATTTTTTAAAAATAGTTTCTTAGCTCTAACATGCACTATCATTTTAAACTACATCATCGTATATCAAAAGAGATCAATGTTTGCTTGTAGTTTCTTTGCTAAGTGCATGTTGCTTGATTTGTAGTGTGCCCATATGAATGAAATAATTCTTACTTTCAAACATGCACTCATTAGTACCAAAACAGAATTTGGATGAATGCTTCACATTAGAGGAAAACAGAGTGGTGAAAGTTGAAGGTCTTCCAACTGTGTCACACCTCGTTATAAGACTCGGTATCAATCATAAACAGCTCTTCCATAGACCCTGTATGGAACAGCGTTGAATCTGGCCTGTTGGGCTCATTCTTCCCTGAGGAGAAGAGACAGTGAAACAGTAGGCTATATCATATTCTTTATAGTTTTTAATTTTTAATTTTTATATTGAATACACTGTATAGGACTATACAGCTATATGTTTTCACAGTAGCCTATATTGTATTATATTTGGATTAGGCTATTACAATGTATTGTATATAATGTCATAAAAACACATAAAAGCACATCTGACACTGAATTGTTTCACATACATTTTGAATATCCAAGATTGTTCTAACATCACCTAACTTCACCACACCTGTCAAAAAGAGGTTTGACCTTATTGTAGTTTTCTTTGAAGCCATTTTTGAATGAGACCTGACCTGTGTTTTGATTTTGTTGGAAGAAAATTAGCTGCAGCAGATAAAGGATGAGAAACCACTGTCTAGTCAACAGAAGACCAGTGACCATCTTATCTTCCATATACAACCCCAGACAAATTAGGGAGACAGAGAAAATAAGGTCACCTACAATTCAGATTGACTGATCAAATTGAATTTGATCAAATTAAATTTGAGGTTATTTATTATACAAATTAATTAATATTGTTACATTGAGACATATTCATGAGTCAAAACCTTACATTATATTCCCTTGTCTGTTAATAGCTAATCTAACTAGCATGGCACATTATGTTATAGGTGTGAGAGCTGACCTATAGCAGCAAATAGTGAGGACTCAGTCCTCCTCTCCCCTGGCTGACCCTCGTCCAACTGGATGGTTCCATGAATCAGTCCCGATGAGGTCTGGACCAGGCTGCAGGCCCACCAGAACACCACCAGAGAGCGGAACATTCTGGAAATCAAGTTTCTATGAAGAGAATGCAGTCAGTGATATGACCTCACGTACCTGAAAAACAGAAACATTTAAGTACAAACAGAAAGTATGAACATAAAAGATAGTATGTATGTCAAAATATGACTACATAGCCTACTAGCATAAACAGTAATGTCAAGATATAATTTGTGGAATTTACTATAATTATTTGAAGTTGTGTTCCATTTTCTAAATATAAAAAGCACAACCTTGCTTTCCACAAAATAGTATTACTTGGAGTGGAAAACTCCTAAATATATATTTTTTTAAGTTCAGAAATCGAAATAAATTGCCAAACTTGCATACTTGCAAATTGCATATTGCCTGCTGCTGTTTAACCCTGTTATGACCATTTCCTGTGTGACAAACGTAACGTGTGAAAAGGGCATAGATAAGGGTCTGCTAGACCTTTCGGAGGTGCCCATGCCCATATGAGCGCTTCTGGGTCTAAGCAATTACCTATGAGAAAAATGTATGGTGTTTTTGATATTATCCTCTACCACATACAGTTGTGATTATCTCATATGTTGCAAAGTTACCGGTTTTGTCAAAGGCAAATATTCCCACTGGATATGGTGTTTGTCAAATTACGAGATCGCTATAGGAAAGTAAGCATTTTGCTAGCATACCAGTTTACTTTAGTCAGAGTACAGCTAGACATGTCAGTATTAGTTTAACAATTTTATAATGAAAAGAGTTTGGCCAGGGCTGATGTCCATGCTGGTATTTTACTTTTAACGTTCAGCAGTTAGCATGCATCATATAACTTGCAAACAAAGACCCGAACAAATCTAGATTGTATGTCAAAAGCTACATTTATTTGCAATGAAAATAACCTGAGCATGGCATAACCCACTAAACAATAAGAAACAGAGTAGACCTTTTGTTTATTATGAAACTTTTTGACTGCTTTCAACCAATCAATACTGTTTTCATCTCTTCATCTAGCTCTACCACCATTTTGAAATATCTTGACTTGCTGGTGGTCTGCCTGCAAGGTGGCTGTGAAAATGCTAAAGCAAAATATTTTTCCAGAATTTGATCACAGCGTAAACAATTTAGCTGAGCTCAATAGTGCAGAGACAGGCTAAAAGTGTGGTGCCCTTATTATATATTTATATTAGGTCCATATGGTGACATTAACCATTAACGTTCATGCAGTACGTAACCAGTAGGATAAACAAGGCAGCAGAAAAACATTAGAGAAAAAATATAGTGTAATCTCTGAATTTAGTTCAACAGTCTGAATGTATGTGATCTAATATACAGTATTGCAGCATGTACTGTACACCTGAATGGAAACACTGGAACACAGGCATAAAAGCAGAAATAATCTGAAAATGAACACAAGATGGCAACCTTTCCAACATTGAAGATGACTGCACACGTGATAAACAGTCACAGAAGAAAATAATACAATATTTACCTGGAGCTGTGTGTCGGTGTGGCTCATGTCTCACTGGGATGGAGACACAAGGCGCTCTTATAACCTGTGCTCTCAGGGAGCGATGTGACGTCCATATGACCAGCCACTGTGGGAGGGAGCAAGATACAGCCCCTCACTCCAGTCAGGGACTCCATACCCGACGGTGCGCCATAAAGTCAGAGTTAGACTATTCTGTACACAACAATTGCTCTGATTATGTGCAGATTGCATTGGATTAGTTCATAAATAGACAAGATTTTTTTTTGATGAATGAATGAATTTTAAATATAGGCTATTATTAGATTATTATTATATAGATATATATTATAGATAATAGATTATTGTCTTGTGTGTTTTGTGCTGAATATACATTTTGCAGAAAAAAGAAAGTATTTATATAAGTTGTATTTACCATATGTCAAAACAATTATTCAGTACTTACTACTGTTACACTAGAGTAAACTTACATTGTTGCAGTGTTTAAGATTATAAACTACACTGTAAAACATGTTGTCATCACTAAACTGATTAGGATTGATGTACTTGCTGATGTATGTATGTATTAGAAAGAAAAAAATGTTGGAAACACAAGTAATACCATTTTAAAAAAATACACCCTAGATTACACCTCGTGGGCGATTCTGGAGCACCACAGTCCAGAGTTTTCAGGGTGATGGAGGCTTCAAGTGCATTCTCATGTATGAAACCAAACAGACACGAGCATTGGTACCAACACTGTTTCCTTAATGATCACAGCAATAAACTGAGATTGTTTCTTCTAATACATGTGATGTGAAAATGGAGCTACCTCATCAAAGGGCTTCTCAAGGCATTTCCCATCAATGGAAAAATCTAGATATCTGTCAAGTCACTTAAATTTATAAAAGAAAATGCAATATGTCTATGTTGATTAATTAAATACATTATAAATGAATAAAAAAAAAAGAAAAGACAAGATTATATTAATGTTACCCATTTGACGCAAGGTGGAAGATGGTGCCTCAAGTAAACTTCATACAGTTTAGCCTTGTCAAATTGTATTAATTGTATCAATTAACACTAGTTTCTAAATAATCTGTGGTTATTTAATGTTTAGAAACATTATTTATTGGTATAATGTTGTAGTATCCCACCCACACACCAGACCATAATGATGTGCTCTCCTAATTGTTTTCTACAGAGCTTCTTTCAGACCAGGCAGATCCCGGAAATCAAATAGATAATGAAAACATCCTCAGTTAACCACCAGTAGTGGTTCTTAATATACTAGATTAATAAATTGCCTCTGCTGTTTTATAAACAACATCGATTCTCTGAAATGTGCCATGACTCACGGCATTCACTGAGCACAAACATCATATCAAATCTCAGCAATTTTGCATGTCAAATCTAATTAGTTAAAGTTCCCAGCACGTTCTCTCATGTTTTGACAAAACGGAATGTCAGGTCAGGAAAATTAAGTAAAATAAGTAATTAAAACTCAATCATTGTGAACTTATGTCCACTGGATTTGTTATGTTCAGGAAATTGGTCTTAAGTGGTTTTGATAGTGTTTTAGAACATCAGAGGTTGTTCCTGTGCAGACGGCCACAAATGTAGCTGAAAGGAATAGAAATAGGCAAAATAAAGAATGTAGAATGAATCAATAGAGAATGTGATTTGATTTAATTTAATTATATATATATATATATATATATATATATATATATACACACACATATATACACACACATATACATATATAATCATATACATATACAATATATACATTTATACAGTATATATAATCATACATATTTATATATTCCTATATATATATATATATATATATAAAATATATAATTATATACACACACATATATATACACAAATATACACACATATATACTGTATATAAAAAGTATGTAGAACTTAATCATATCTTGGTTTTTTATATCTGTATATATGTTTAAAAAAGAAAAACATCCAGTGAGAAAGAATCTAAAATATAGAGCTAGATGAAGGTCTATAAGGAGTTTGTCAACAGACATGGAGATCATGATGAGGAGGATATGCTACGTCACATGTGTCAGATTTAAGACCAATTATATCCGGCCCGTGAGAAAATATAATATATCTATCATAACTGGCCCGCCGGTTAATGATTGATGCACACCGCTGATACTACAAGTCCCAGTATGCACTGCAACAGCAGGCATGCTGACCTCCGCCAGTCCAGATACACCTTACCTCGACAAAATGTAACCACCGATCACTTGTCATATTGGCTAATTTACGAATTCAAACTTAATGTTAAACAATGTATTGCAAAAAACCCTGTTAACACATTGAGACCGGTCAGTTGCAATGTTTGCGTGCTTTTCCCTTTAAGACGGAAAGAAATGAAGAACGCATTTTAGATTGTGTCGTTGTTTTCAAAACACGGCGGATGAAATACACGTCGCCGATCATTCACGAAGTGTGAATCACAGGATGACGTCAAGACACCCGATTACAAGAGACAGTCATGTAGTGTGTGCTGCACATCGATCTAGCAGCTTTGAAAGTGGTGTAGTCTGAACCCGGCATAACGAGCATGAATGAATACATTATATGATTGCTTATTTGAAGTAGAAGTGATAATTAACTTAACCCAGAGTTCTTCGGGTAGAGAGTGTAGTCCATAGGGATATAATTCTTAAACATATTATGAATAACCAGACACCCGATTACAAGAGACAGTCGTGTAGTGTGTGCTGCACATCGATCTAGCGGCTTTGAAAGTAAAAAATAAAGTAGTACCACCACTCATGTTACACTCATCCTCCCAACCCTCCAATCACAAACAAACATCGGGAGTCCCATTCCCACCATCCCCAAAACACAAACCACCAGGGACCCCAGACCCGCTCCCCAGCCACCTCAATCTCATTCAGAGAATAGAACCCCGAAGATATTGACAGAACGAGCCTACACACAAACATAACCCAGACCCCCAAGGATGTGGCACCAGGAGTTCATCACCGAATACAGACACTGTGCAGGTGACTAAATGGACCAGCTTCCCCCAGCTAAATCCCCAGGCACTGCAGGCCAGGGCCCACACCCACCCATAATCCTGCCCACCAACCTGGCACCACCATGTCACCACCATTAGCGGAACCCCAGAGACGACACCACAGAAGCACAAAATAACCCAATCCACGACACACCTCCCAGAACCTCCAATACTGAATCCTCGACCAGTAAACCTAAAGAATAACGAAAGAACCACAGCACATTTATTTGAGGTATCTGTTGACAGATACAGCCCGTTAAACAGTAAATTCCCCTGTGCCCTCGTGTCTACACGCTGTGTCTGCAACTTTAACTGTACAAGTATAACGTGTAATACAAAAAAAAATGTACATACAGTATTACTAAACTGCTGTACATTACAACATACCTGGTGACACAGATACAGCCCGTTAAACAGTAAATTCCCCCGTGGCCTCGTGTCTACACAGCCTGTCCTCATTCATAGGACGTATGCTATCGTACGTAATGTTATGTCCCTGCATACGTATAAGCACTTACGTATCAGACAGTCATAAAACGTAAACATTTATACGTATGGGCAGTCATTAAAACATAAACAATTTTACGTATTGAATTGGTGCAAATCCCATCGAATACAATCCAGGCATACACTCTTTTTCTTGATTAGTGTCGTGATCTAAATTAGCCGGCAGGAATGAGGACACCAACACGTAGATTTATAATAATATACCTTGTATTAACAAA
>JAODLL010004739.1:0-10950 GCA_026546735.1 Forbesichthys agassizii | reverse complement strand
AGCACATTTTATGACCAATTCATCCAAAACTCCACGTAATCCCAAGGGGTTCACATACTTTTTCTTGCAACTGTAAGTATAAATTCATGTATACTGACATTTGAGCCTGGGAAAGTTCAGTGGTCTGACTTGCTTTGAATGCACCATTGCTTTTTCCCCCCATTCTCAGTGAGTCATATGCTTTACCTCTGAGTATCATCTCTTTTCTGTAGACCACCCCCAACCCACCCAACCACAATGTCTCCTCACCGGAGCCCTATCTCATTTCATTTCTCTCTCAAACACTCCCGGCAATTTCGCCCCTAATCTCCCTCATTGCCTCTCCCATTCTGCGGCCTCCCATTCTGTGTTGTTGTTGTGTGTGTCGCAGTCCCATCTGCGGCCCATTAGGCTACCAGACAGGCCTTATGGGAGCCTGCTAGGTGGGCTGCTGTGGCCCTGACCCCTCCACACTGTATTACAGGCACAGAGTGAAGTAAACAGGCTCTGTAAGGGGACACAGCACACTGTTCTCTTTGTTTGGATATATGCTTTTTGTTTGTTTTGCTTATGCCACATTGTTAGATCACATAGGATTACATTCAATTAAATAAAGATACACTATATTTAGGATGTAGGTGAAGTCAAATATGATAAGACTAGACTATAAAACAAGATAGATTTGAATAAAGGCCTTAATCTGATTATGGTGAGATAAATCTTGTGTTAGTGCAAACATTAACATTCATCTAATGTATTCTGTGCACAAAATATATGGATTATCTGACCAGGTAAGCAGAAACATGCAATTGAAAAATCAAGATGCCTGCATGGTGATTCAAAAGTGCTGATATGACTTTGTACAGTAATCTTTCACTTTACGCTGCATCATTTAAACTCTGAACATTTAATTAAATAATTTTGTAGCCGCTTAAAAGGTGGGGAAAACGACGCTAGATAAAGAATTGTCGATATTTTAACTAAAAAGCCAAACAATACACATCTCGTGTTCCATCAGAAGCTCCGCCCCCAACATTGGACAAGCAATTGTAATGTCATTTATAGAACCAGAGCGCTGTGGAAAGACCAGATGAATGGGTGTGTTTATTTTAACTGGACAGTTAAAATAAACACTAGAATATCTTAAAACACATTTAATACAAGAGTGCACACAACTAAGGTAAAAAGACAATTCTCCATTAGGAGTATATAAACACATTTAAAAATGTCTCAGTGTTTGACTACAATAGAATAGTAAATAAAATGTATATGTACATGGCACCTGCATATGTGAAAATAACTTACCAGGGGTGCCTTTCCCAAAAGCATTGTTGCTAACTATGTTAGCAACTTACCTGGTTGGAACTACACTGTTGCGATGCAATTGTTTCCCAAAGCCATAGCCTGAACTATGGAGGAAACTGTAATGCCCGAGGTGGCGGGGCCGAGCGCCCGCCTCCCTCGGTCTTCCTCCCTGGCCTTCTGACCTCAGAGTCGCTACCTGCTCATCTCCTGCCACGCCTGCCACACGTGCAGGAGAGCGCAATCTCTGTCACCTGCTGCCCATCAGGGCTATATCTGTTGTCTTGTTCGTCTTGTCAGTGTCCGTGATTGTCAGTATTACCTGTTTGTCTCCTGTGACGGAGTTCGCACGAGCTTTCATTAAAGCATTACGAGCACTACTGCTCTTTATTAGCATTCTCTGCCTGAGCTTCTTGGTCTGCGCCTGCACTCACCTCATCCCTGACAAGTCGTCACAGAAACGACGTTGGTGACGTACGATGCATCGTTAGACGCAGGTGTTTCCCATAACCATAGTTTCAACGAACGTTCGTAATACGTTCCAACTGCAGCTCTCGAGGTGTTGTTTGAAGCATAGTTTGTGGTAACTACATCATAAACAGCAGAATATGCATTCAAATAGAAATATTAGAAAAGCATGTCTATCAAATTTTTCTGTAGAAAAACAGTAGACTTAAGTGTTTTGAAATTGTTGTAAAAGTAGGTCTATTTCTCAATAAGCCTACATGAGTAAACTGTAGTTGCACATTTAGCCTATGCCTACAGTTTACTATAGGCTATATATAGTTCAGTTATAGGATCAAAACAGATGAAAGATGAAAAATCATAACTTTTTTTATCCTTTATCTCACATACAGAATATGTTTTTTATTCTACTCTTAATAAAGTGGTGATTTTGTTGCCGTTATTAAAAGAACAACTGATCACTACTATTTTGAACGTGTGATATTGAGAGAGACTATCGATCACGATCACGCACGTATCCAATTGAGTCACTGACACACTGCTTTGAAGAATGTCGGTCATATAGTAGGCTACATATTTGATGTATGAATAGTATAAATAATTAGGCTACAGAAGCTATGTATTGAACTGAATGCAATGTATGGCTAATAGTTATAATTCATTCTACAACTTAAAGAAAGGGAGAATGCATTACATTCAGCCCTACTAGGATGAGCAGACAGGAGTTTAGGTATTCCAATAGCAGGGCTTTAACTCGCAACCTTCATGTGGAGAGCCAAACACACAAACAACTGTACTAATTGCCTGGGTTCAAAATTACATTTTATACTTCTTATATTATATTTAAAACATTTGCATTATAGTTCTTTATTATTATGATTAGATTATATTTATTGTATTATTTTATTGTTGTTATCATTTCTGATGTTAGCCTATATGAATAGACCTACTTATTTGTATTATTGTTATTGTTGTTGTTACAGCATATTGTATTTTATGACCAGGTTGTATGAATAACCTAGATAATAATAGTATAATTTCAAATAATCACAACTGCCCTAGGCTATTGAATTCAGGCATAACATAACAAAGATGGTGTGTTTTTGCAAGTTTCCCACTGTGAAAGTCAGACCGAACTCTTCTGGAAACATTTTAGTTCGAACTACGGTGGTTTAAACTAACATAGTTCAAACCATTGTCGTACTAACAAAGTTCGGCACTTTTGGGAAACAGTCGTACTTTGGATGTTCGTTAGTTCATGCAGCCTTCCTCATTGAACGGGAAATGCACACCAGATTAGGGATGCCATGGATAGGTGGCATGGTTACTTGTGAAATGTAGCACTAAAGGAAATAAACTGATGCTGAAATGTATAATGGGAGGTGGCTTTGGCATGTTACAGTTGGACATCAGTTGTAGGAATATTAATGTCAATAGGATATGGTGTGTTACAGGGGTGTTCACTAACATCCTGAACTCATCGGGGCCATATACTATACTATTTTATACATACTATAATTTTTCAACAGTTTTGTACTGTAGTACTTCAAAGTTGCAATGCTTCATCCACCATTACACATTCTAACTAAGATTAACTACAAATGTTTAACCTCAACATCTACTGCAGCTAAAGTAAAGAGAAAACGATCCCGACATCCTCTTACAAGAAGTCGGAAGCGGTGTTCTACAACGCATCAACCCAGATGTGCAGCAGCCCACTCACAAGAGTAAAGTGCCACTTTGTGGTCTGGTGGCCAATCACAGCTTTAGCACACTGCTATGATCACAGAGGTGTGCTGCCATCTGACTAGCATTGTGTGCTAATTAAATAAATGATGGACTAAGTGTCTGGTGGATGGAAGGCGGTACCCTCAAATTGTCACCTTCTGCCGAGACTGATCACTACTGTGAACGCATCAAGCACCAAACAGCACATTTGTCAGTTCCATCGCTGACAAAACACTCAAACGACTCTTAGAGCAAACGCAATGCAGGAAAATATATTTCTAATGCACTTGCATACGACTTTAATGCAGTAGAAAAAATATATATATATTTCTATCTTGAATAGCACTTTGGAATGGTTCCTTCTTAGACACAAAAAAACACTGCTGTGAAACTTGAATGCTAAATATAATGTGATTCATATGTTGGTTTCTGCTGTACCTTCTCTCATTTCTGTTCAGTGCTCCCTGCACCTCCTGCCTTCTGTATACCCTGTGTGTGTGTGAGAGGGGAGTAGGGGGGAGGCATTTCATCAGCCTGCCAGGGACCCATCACTGCCCCGCTCACTGAAGCCGACACCCCTGTCAGCCCAGTCTCCCCTAGCCCCAGAGGGATTCACACAAGACAGACAAGTCCTCAGCCAACTGATACTGTGCACACGCACACGCACACACACACACACACACACAGGCACACATGTATACTGTACATACAGTACATAAAAAACACCAGGAACAGAGTACGCACTCAGAAGTATATATTGAAAATGCTCATGTCTTTGTAAACAATAATAAAATAATGTAATTGTAAAACTCTATTTTGATTCTGAAGGCTTGCTCAATAATTTAGCGTAGTGATGACTTACACAAACAGCACAGTGTGCTCGGGGCTTTTTTCAGAGAGAGAGAGAGAGAGAGAGACTGACTATCTTCCTGGGGTGCTCGAGGGATGGCGAGCCTTTGGAAGAGTCTATAACACTTGGTTAAAAGCAACTCTGGACCTGCGAACACGGCCGGAGGAGGTTTGGCCAAGTGCCTCTCAAGCGGGCTGACTTTTGGTCAGCTTCAGTCTGGTTGTCCTCTGGCGACGCAAGGAAAGACAGTTGCTTCTGCGTGGGTACCAACCCTTTCATCTACATGCAACACCAATGCTTTGCTGCTGTCACATGGTTAACCATTTACACACGTGTGTGATGCTAAGGGGGGATGTGTAGAGAGGACTGCCTGCCACTCAACTCAAGTGTGGGAGGGGCATGCTCATTGAACGCTTCATACCAAAACAACAAAATCACTAACAATCCTCTAATCCTGAAACATAAAGGCTAGCTTAATAGGATTCACTAGGTCTTGCAGTTAGCCTACTGCTCTTCTTAGAATTAGACACAGGTCTTCTAGCTACATATATAAAATCTTTGCAAAATAATTGCCTTATTATTGGAACTATTCAATTTTGGTGTTACTGTGCTTAGAAAATAGCAAGGTTCTGACAGAAATTCTTAATGACTGATGGAATAAATTGAAGGCACATACAATGTGAAGAATCGTTTCCATTTAAGTTTCATGACTTACATGCCCTGCAAGAAAAATACTCTAACAAATATTCGTTAAACTTAGTTAGTAATTCAAGTGGAAACAAATCTGCTAAAGTGGCTTCTACACCTACCTTTGCAAAAAAGTTAACTTGTTTTAGAAAGGAATATTCCTCATCAAGATGGATATTTTCAGTTTATGCCTGCATTTGAGTGTGTGTTTGTGTGTGTCTACCCATCAATACAAGCTCCGCCATACATCCACTAGATACAGGCAGTTCATCAGACCTGCTCAATATGCAAGGCACCTCTCGTAGTGGGAGTAAATATGCTGTGGAGCAACAGAACCCAGTGGATCCTATAATTCACCTGACTGTGCTTTTAGAGACCTGAAGAAAATACATCCATTTACAGACTAAAAGGGAATAGCGGCATTTTCATTTAGATTTATAGCTCATTCTCATTGATCAACATAGTTTACTACAGCACTCTGGAAAATGGATGCATGAAGAATTAGAGATAGAAGGAAGTGTTGCCTCCAATGCAAAGCGTGGAAATCACAGTGACTGATAGTTGAGGACGATAAACCCAGCGCGCGAATTAGGAGAAAATAGAGTCATTGTCGTTGTTGAATCGTGCAGGTTATTTGAGAAATAGTGGGAGTTAATGCAGCTTTGCAGATGCTTTGCTTTATAGTGCATCTGGCCTTAATGGCACCGTAAATCCGTCCACGCATTCTTTGGGGCTTTTATCTCTGCCGATTGATTGGCACCACTTCGCCTCTGACGAAGAAGAAGGCTTGATGATGTACGGTGTCGTCACGATGAATGAAGGCTTGTCCTGCGTGACAAACAATCAACACAACGGTCGTGGTAGCACAGTACGGTATGTGCGTCACAACGTTTTCTAAATGTAAATCCAAGAGGGTATTTAACAACTACTGTTGAACACCCACCCTAGCAAGGTAGCACCCCCACACATCCCTACCAACACCTCCTGTGAACCAGACAGGCTGTTGCACACACCACCAGTCACCTGTGAAGCCATTGATGGTGCACAGTTAGATACTATGGTGAGATATAAAAGCACACGATCTGTCACCTTGTGTGGTCATTTGTATAATGTGCATCTACTATGTGGTCATTACTGTCAATACACTGCACTGCTGGTTTATTAAACATGCTTGTTTTAAACACTTTGATAGGACAGACTTATTTTGAGTTACAGCATAGTATGTTTGCAGCCTGAACAACTCACCAAAAAAAAAGGGAATAAAACGCAGAAGCTGTCAGTCCAAGTGACATCATGGGTTGCCAGATCGGCTCAGTCCTCACCTCTTTCTCCCCCTTTTCATTTCATGAATAATCTATTGGAGCTGTGAGCTGTTTAGGCATTCAGAGAGCAGGCTGCAGGCACTAGGTCTGGGCACCTCCGAGGAGAGAGAGCCAACATTGGCAGCAGGCTTTATTATAGCTGAGGCTATGGACCACTGTCTGCATGCACACAGTGGCTGAGTCAAAGTCTGTACCCTTGGCCAACTGTGAATGGCCGCCGGGCATCAGGGGGTGTCTGTGCATGTGTGTGTGTGTGTGTGTGTGTGTTTGTTTGAGGCTGCATACAATTGCCTTTTTACATCCCTTCAATAACAGCACAGAAATTGTTGTTCCCCATTCCTACCACTTTTGAAAAACAAAAAGGAAATATACACGGTACACTTTTATTAGAGGTAGAATCATCTATCCTGGAGAAGTATTGTTGATATTTGAACTCGATCCAAACAAAAACACATCTCCCTTCAGTGCCGTAGCGTGCACCCTCCAAAGCTCTGCCACCAAATAGAACATGCTTGCAAGATATTGTGTGGTGGGGTCTGTACCCCTTTGTGTTCCTATTTATAGAGGCAGGGCTATGTAGAAACCCGTCTTTTTTTAGTACACACACATAATGGACAGCTATAGCTGATCATGAGGATATTCGACAAGAAGCGTCGAGACCTTTAATGTATTGAAACATTTTTAAACACTATATACACAGTATACATGTACTGTACATGCTCAATGTCCCAGCACCCATCATTTTTTCCTCAGCGTACTGTACGGGTGGTTGTAGAGGAGCTGGGATTGTTTTACAATAAACTATGGAAAACACACAATCATTTTGAATTGTTTTGTATGTGTTGAAGATCCTATACTGTCCAGTGTCAGCATCATCCAAATAGTCTACCACAAAACACAGACAACTTACCTGTAGTAAACTGTAATATTTACATGTATCACTAAAAACAATCCACCGCTGCTGATGCAGGTGCAACATGAGATACATCCTAGAGGTCCATAATGTTTGAAATATTTTCACACATTATTTAATAGGTTAAACTCTTATATTTCTTCATGTACATGTTGTATAACGTCAGGCCTTAAAGCTGGTATGTGTATATTTTGGCCGCCTGCTCCAAACAATTAGGGGGCAGCATTTCACCAGAGGTTTGTGGTGTCCACCCATATCCCCGCCGTCAAAGTCTGCTCCACTGATCTCCATTGTTTGAGTCACTCCACTACTGTAACCACACACAGCTTACCTTTACACATCAGCTATAAAAGCGTTAGGCCTAGTTATCAAGTCATTAAGGCAAGAATATGCATGATTCAACCAAACGGCTGAAACTCTGAGAGTAGTTTAACATAACACTGCTATTTTATAATATGCACGTGCGGCTGGCTTAGTACAGTTTTGACGATATTAGTACATATTACAGTAACAAGAAAACACCCACAGCCAAACAACATAATGCAATCTGTAATGTTTTTCAGTACAGTGTGCCTACTTAGTCATTTACTAGGCCAGAAGTTTACCAGACCAGAAGAATCTTAATAAGTTTATCATCAAACTTAATCCATGTATGTACTGTATCCAGCAGTGGAAAGCAACGTGCCACCTCTTGGATTCCCATATTCCAGTGCATTTAAATTAGTTATCACTTCTTGTTGGTGTAATTAAATGCTTTGATATGGCTTCCATTAACCAAAACTACATATTCACACTCTAACAATAGACTTGACTTCCTTGTTGTTCAGGCAGCAAAATTACAATAAGTGAAATTTAAAGTACAAACTGATTTCAATGCAGAAGGTTTGTGCAATTAGTTAAGAGAATTGCTGGAAATACATATTTATCTTAGCTAAGTTAGAACAGTCACCTAAAACTACTGGGGGATGCAGTAACTAAGATGATTGACAGGCTCTTGCCCTTGCGGCAGTGCTGATTCTTCTTCCCGCGGCAGGACTAAGGCAGACTGAACGCTAATGACTCACATAGCATCTTGAGGGACAAAGTGGTATTACAAGACAAGCCGAGCCAGGGCTAGCTGTTTAGCCTGCTAATTTCAGTAAATATCTACAGCGCAATACATAACTTGACATGACGTCAAAACTTTTTGTATGTTTTCAATTAAAGAAACTACAGCTACAAACTACAAAAGTACAAACTAAGTGGACAAGCTAAGACTGTTAATACATGCCTTCCCATTTAAGTGACAATAGGTTATTATTATGGAATACATGTCAATACCAACCAATCAACATAGGTCATCTATTGTGGATTACATGATTTGTTTAACCAATAGGCAGTGTTGTTATCAAGACCGCCTACTCCGAGACCAAGTCTTGACCAAGTCCAGAATGTCACGAGACCGAGTCTAGAATGAACAATTTATTTTTATAGCATTTTTCTCGTGTTAACAAAATACATGTTAAATAATCCCCAGTGCAAAAATGTCAATGCAACACTGTTGAATAAGAGCAAGAGAAAGGATTGAACACCAGGGCAGTTATTATTTTTCTATCAGCAATCTTGTCTCTCTACTAGAAGTAAAGACACTAGTTATGATTGTCTTCCAGTAGATGTCACACAGTCACAGGCGCACCAGCATCTCAGACCAAAAGTAAAAAAATATGCACAAATGCTCGCATGGCCTGATGGTCTCAGGCTACGCATGGCCAGCCCAGCTATGGAAAAGTGCTCATATTTGAACCCCACTACCAAACACACTGAGGAAGTAGAAAACAATGCTCTGCTTAGGACACAAATACTCTGATAGTCTGATACTCTGAATAGTTGCTTCGTGCTATATTTACTTTAAAATATCGTAGCACCTAGGTCTACTAGAATATGCTGTTCACATGTAGTAATGTGCTTGCGCTACAGGTGATTACTGGTGGTGTTATCTTTGTTCGC
The DNA here is from genome assembly GCA_026546735.1 of Forbesichthys agassizii. Lineage (NCBI taxonomy): Eukaryota > Metazoa > Chordata > Actinopteri > Percopsiformes > Amblyopsidae > Forbesichthys > Forbesichthys agassizii. Next base: position 1,718 of record JAODLL010004739.1, on the reverse strand, counting down.
CAAAATAGATTTTCTCCAGTGTTTAGATTCGACTTTATCTTGTTCGGTGTCGACCTCACTGTAGCCAAAATTATTTCAAACAAACTACAATGGGACGCAGAATTCCCTTGGTATAAATCTCGTTGCACACTGGAGACAGCTGAAGGAGTTTTCAGAGCTTCTCAGTAGGCTACTCGCTATTGCTAATGAAGATATACTGTAGCCTGCTTGCACACGCTGCATTGATGGGAAGTAGTCTTTATGTATGTGTGCAATTCATCGATAAACGTTGTTTGACTGGATGGAAGCATCAATCATCAATCAATCAATCTTTATTTATATAGCACTTTTCATACAAATTCATGTAACACAAAGTGCTTCACACTACAACGTCATTAAAAACAATACAAAATGATTAAAAACAATACAATATATAAAATAAAATAAAAAGTAATACCACCACTCATGTTACACTCATCATCCCAACCCTCCAATCACAAACAAACATCGAGAGTCCCATTCCCAAAACGACGTCAAAGCATGACATTTTCTTTATGAGTAGGCCGACAGTTTAATGCACATAATAATTGGAAAGTATGCCTATTAATAACTAAGTTCACAGATGTGAGCAAAATGAAGTTAGCGAGTGGTTCTAAATGTTTAGATACTTGTTTGTTAATTGCTTAGCCCAATATTACTTCATTCACCTATTTTTGAAGCGGCATATTTTACTTCTATCACAATATTTATGATTAGACATGCACCGGACGGCAATAGTTATTTTGAAGCTTTGTGTCCACATTATGGTTACAATGCATCTCTGACCATTCTATAGAAAGTTAAGAAATGCTGCACTAATAATTACGTGACATAAAGGGCACCATCTCAGCCAATCAGCCTCAATCTGATTTTCCTCAATGGTGCTTATTATGGTCAGGTCCGGCTCACACGCACACACATTAACTGCAGGATGTTTATATTATTACGCTGCTCAACCAAGCCAGCCCCTAACCATCACTGAACACACACATAATAGTACATAGACTTAATACATCATCAGCTTGACATTTTCCTGAGAACTTTGACGAATGTAGACACTTGCACACTTGTAGGCAACAGATTCCCTTAGACCCTAATTGTGAAAATGCTAATACCAACAAAAGCCTACATGCATGAGTGCAGGCCCACGCACATGCTCACACGCACAAATTAATAGACATTGTCTTTAAGCTTTCAGGCATCATTACCATTGACCAATCATTACCGGCCATGAGTGATGCTAACATGCTGTGCTGTAGCACTACCCTACTTCACTACAAAGGGCCCATCAGATCAGCCAGAATGAATGTCCTCTTGAGGGTCGCAATTGCAGCAGCTTGTGTACTTTGAAAGGGTCTCTGACCCCCTTGGGAGGCAAAGGCAATCACTTCAAGTGGGTACATTCCATATGTGTGTGTTTCTATGTGTATTTTGTTGTTTATTAGGAATGCCAGGGATAAATCCACCTGTGACCTTCCAACCTGCCGAACTTCTCATGTGCAAAGCACTAGGGCTGTCGCGGTGAAGAAAATGTACTTGCTGTGATTTAGGTTGCCCCAATACCACGGTCTGCGGTATTATCGCCATTTTTTTGTTTTTGTTTTGAATGGTCAAATTCGTTGTGCAGAGCTTCCGAAATAGTGTGATTCTGGGGCATTTATAGACAACGTGATCTCAGTCCGTGGTGAGACAATTGTGCA
>JAODLL010004738.1:0-10951 GCA_026546735.1 Forbesichthys agassizii | reverse complement strand
ACTGGCCTGGGAACGCCTCGAGATCCCCCAGTCAGAGCTTTCCAATGTGGCTCGGGAAAGGGAGGTTTGGGGTCCCCTGGTGAAGCTACTGCCCCCGCGACCCGACTCCGGATAAGCGGATGAAGATGGATGGATGACGATTTGGTATCCATTATCGGCGGGGCTGAGTCAATACAAGAGACACAAGGCTCTTTCTTACCTGGACGTTTCTTAGTCTCTTTCAAGTCTGCATGGCTCTGCAACTACGCTTGTATCTTTAGGCAACAACAAAACCCATTGCCGCCCTTGATCACCTCACAGTTGCAATCTTCAGCAATACAAACGTCCTATTTTCAAAGGCTGTTCTCCGTATACATTTCCCCCTTCTCTCACACGCCCATGGCCGCTTGTTCGCAACACTGTGCAAAGTACACAGTATTGAGCACTGTTCAGAGGCTTTGAAGACCTCTCCTGAGATAAACACTTGACGCGAGGTAGCTCGTGTGTCTTAGCCGAAACATAAAACTGGCTCCTGAGGTTTGGCAGCTCTGCTTTCCCAGTCGAATGCATTAAAACAATCAGTCAATGGAAATAAAGATAATGGAAGACCGTGGATACAACAAAACGCAAATTAAAGTAGGCCTACTGCAACAGGGATCTATATAGCCTACTAGCTATACACTTCTCATTTTCACTGGTTCCTGGAGAACTTAACCAAAATTAAAATATAGGCTAGGAAATTACAAACAAAACGGCATTAAGATGCTGTTACCATCACTCGGTTAAGTCTACCCCACTCATCCATTTAACGGACTGTCTTGTCTATTGGCCCAAATGTTAAGGTTAAAAATAAAGGTTGCTCTATGGGTGCTGTTTGCAGCTCATCAGTTCATGTTACTGATCCCTCTTCCACCTCGCCTATCTCGTCTCACCCGTTTAATGGTGAATGTTGACTGACCACTGTGCAGAGAACAAGTCAAAGGTAGCTATAACACAGTGCCCTCACGTGGCCAAAAGTAATCTAGCAATAGTTTCCTATCATTAAAAAAAAATAAAATCTACATGGGAGCCAACAGTTACTACTTTAACATGTTTGGGACACTGGCCTATATACGATTTGAGGCCTTTTAATGTTCACATTTTACATACAGTATTAGCAAACACATTTTCATGGAGGGGGTATTTCCTCCATGTTCTTTCTCCAATTAGACACATAAGAATGATCAATAACTCTAACACTGATTCAACATTAACAATTGAACACCCATGTAGCATTCGGAAAATTGTATACAAATTATCCAGGAGGCTAAATATTACTCAAAGTATTTAATGAGATGAAACGGAAAAAAAAAGATGAAATTGTGTATAAAACAAAAACACTTTTATTACAATTAGGCTGAAAAAATTCAATGAAAACACAACTACTTTACAAGTACAAATGTTTTCCATTGTTATTTACATTGTTTTACTTCAACATCAATAAAAAAAGACACATTTATAAGAAAACAAAATGCTAAAGGACATTGTTTACAATGTAAAAAAAAAAAACAAGACTAAAGGAACGTGCATTATTTTCCATTCAATATCTATAAACAACAAGGAACGTACAGACGTCATAAAAAGGACCATGTATGAATACACTTATTCTAATAGACAGTCACTTTCCCAAGATAGCATTACCCACTGGCCACAGCTAGAGAAAGATAGCAGATAGCTGTGGGCTAATAACATTATTATTTTTTTATTTAAAGGCATGTCCTATATCCACCCGATTTTTATGATGATGTGTGGGGCCGTTAAATCTGTGATACAAAAATGGAAATGCATTGCCAGTGATGGCGGGACATTCCTCAGATCTGCCAAAGCAGCGGAGGTCAGAGCGACGCTGGAGGAGCACGGCTTGGCAAAGCGCCGCACCAAGAAGCGAGAGGCAGTGCGCTCCTAGCCGCTCCCTCCGCTGGGCTTGGTGGGAGCCTTGGCCCTCATGGCTCCGACCCCCTGGCGAGCCTGGCTCTTGGCCGGCTGCTGGGCCGGGGACTCCGTGGCGGAGGCGGGGCTGTGGGGAGGCGGGGGCGTCTGGATCTGCGGCGAGGCGGCTGTGGTCACCACCTGCTGTTGGATGATCTTCTGCTGGGCGCACACCACCTGGGCCGCCGTGCCCGCAGAGATCATGTGCATCTTGGCCGGAGACGCCGCGGTCGCCTGGGTCAGCGTCACCGGCTGGATCTGGACGAACACACACACAGGAGAGGGAGCTCACAGAGACGTTCCCATGCTTCCATTGGGTTGCATGTGGGCAGCAGCATGCACAGGCTCAGGAGCGGGTGGCCTTGCACACGAGGCTAACACAATGCTCCAGTACAATACTGCTTTGCTAGGCATTGGGCCAGGCCAAACAAACTGTCACTATCTGTCTCCATCAAGGCCTCACTGTTCGGATCAACAGTCCACTCAGCGATACAGGATGGGGGGGGGGAGGGGAGGCACACCTGAATCTGCTGGGCTCCTGCAGTCTTCTGGGACGGGGCGATGGAGGCGAAGAACTGGCCCTGTTGGAGCTGGGTCGCGGCGGCGGTGGTGAAAGCCATCTTCTGCTGCGTCTGCTGCTGGATGGGCTGGGCGCCCTGCACCGTCACCTGCTGGCTGCCCATCTGAAAGGGGCAAACGCAGCCGGTGTCACCGGGACCACTTGTTCAGACAGGGGGCCGCTGCACCATGAGAAGAGTGTGCCTGCGATGTAGTGCGCTAGTTCACCTTCTGCTGGACCGGTTGCTGTGTCTGGCCTGCCTTCTGCTGGGGTGCCTGGACAGTGGCCTGCTTCTTTAGCAGCTGCTGGACCTGCATCTGGGAGAAGGGCGGGGTCAACACGTGCCCCCCTGGGAAAGAGACACAACGTTAGCATGGCCAACGGCGTCAGGACATAACGTACGCATGTCTCACACAGTCAATACTCAAACATTTCATCAAGTGCCTTCAACCCTCTGCACTGATCATTTAAAAATGTCATGAAATATATGTTCTCAGAAAAGATACTGAACTTAAATACAACATTTCCTGTCAGCTTGTCACATTAAGTTCAAACAAAAACAGACTGCAGATGTGGTGAAGGTGTGAATATGGTGTTAGCAGGTATAAGTTATACTTTTTTTTGCGCTGAGAGCACCCACAACCTATTTTCAGAGCGCTCTGTCTTCTCTCCAGCACTTGTTGCTAGGCTACACCAAAAAAAAAAAGAAAAAAAAAAAAGACATCGCTGTTGCAGGAGTTGAACCATTTTCTGAATGAGCTGGGAGCGCAGCGCTAAACTACGTAGGGTTAGTATTGAACAAAGGCGGTTGGTGGACACAAGCCCTAACTGGGAGTAGCGTGCCCTGCATTAAGTTGTACGCCTGTACCTGTTTTAGGCTGGCTTATGGCCACACTGATGCCCGCCACGGTGACTGGCAAGGTGGTGACCCCAGAAGACGAGACCACTGCTGACAAAGGAGGCTTGGTGAGGGTCACCGTCTGTGGTTGCTGGGTCTGGGTGGGCACACAAGTCTGGGAATCAATAAACACACAGCACATTATTATTATTATTCTTAATGGGTGGTGTAGTGGCCTGCTCTACAGTCAGCTCAGATTCAGGTCTCCTCTGTGCGTGGGCCAACACACACCTTTTTACATCTATTACTCTATTACATACGCGTTTTGTGCACAGCAGCAGAAAGTAGCTTCTAGAGAAACCTAGAGAGAGATTTCAGCCAACCGGTGTGGACCTACCAGTCTGGGTATGGGCATGGTGGCCACTGTGCCAGTCAGTACGCCGCCAGCCCTGGGTGCTGCGTTCAGCTGGGCGTTGGCCTGGCCGGCCTGGGCAGCCTGGGCCGGCTGCACCTGGATGCTCTGCGTGGGCCCTGCAACCTGCTGGCCCTGGGCGGCGGCTGCCGCCACTTGCTGTTGCATCTTGGGCTTCTGCATCTTCAACAGGTCCTGGGGTTAGGCCAGGTCAAACAGCACTTACTTTATCATGTACTTACAGCTGGACACGTGGGACTCATCCTGGGGATAGCCTGAAGCAACACGCTGTGGTACTGTAGAAGAAGATTCTAAGGTTTCGAGATGTGACGTACAGCACAGTCTAGTTCCGACCAGTTAGCTTTTCCGTCGTAACGCACCAAACAGCTTCTTCTTGACATAGATACAGAGAACTCAACTAACCAGCAGCCTCTAGTTTTAGCTGTGCGCATTGTGCCCAGGCATGTTTGGCTTGCCACAAAATCTCTAATGGAATTGCGAACTTACTTCCGTGACAGTGGTGACCCTATCCATGTCACGGAATTAAGTGCAATTATTAACGAGGCATTTCAGGCAGGTGAAAACAGTTCTCCCTCTCGCACGTATTTTGAGTTCTGTAACTTTAACAGTTTAGATATACAACACATTAACGTAAAGTGAAAAACCGGTAAAGCATAATTTCCCCCTTTTGATAATGTGCCCATGCATCAAAGGCTTCAAGGATGTTTATGAGAACAATGTTTATGGCGTGATGTGCCCATGATACATGATAAGCCCTTATCATGAATGAAAAGCGTAGCACACAGACTTTGGAATAATTTAGAAATAACTATTCGTTCGGGAACATTTGAATACCATGGTTTGGCATCTGTACTTGTACCCATTTTTGCCATCAATAAACTTGATTCACTCTTAGAGTCCTTCTTGGTCAGACAATTTGCCAAAACAGTACACATACACTATTTCAACAGTCAAACAGTTTCCTATGTAGAAATGTAGAAATGTGATCTACTACATGGAAGCATTTGCCTATGTTTACCCATAGGGCTACCGGTAGTAATGCACAGCTGCATCTACACCACCAGGTGGCAGTGTGAAGGCCCAGGTGTGAAGGGGAGCGCTTACTGCACCTGTGCATTTAATCAAATTGTAATGTGATTTCAACTGTGGCTCCTAACAATTTCAAAAACAATATAATGGAGAAAAAACATGTACTATTATTATTACGTTTTGCAAATAAACTCATATTTTGTCTTGTGTTCTAAACAGGAGAACGCTCACTTTCGCGTCTCACCCTTATACAGGGTGAAAAGTGAAAAATCAAGTATTAAGTGACATACCACAGTTGAAGGTGTTTTCACTGTGAATGACCAATCATGATAATCAAAATAATTGTGATTTCAATATTGTCCAGAATAATCATGATTAGCACTTTCTCCATAACCGAGCAGCCCTAGCTTCCAGATCATCAGGGTCTCTTGGGGACTACAGCAGCAGAGATTCATGCTAACGGGTATACCTGGGATTTGCCGACACCCTTCATCTGAGGAGAGGCGGTCCGCTGCTGCTGCTGCTGCTGCTGCTGTCGGAGCAGTTGGAGTGGTGCCGGGGTCAGGGTCTTGCACTGTATGCTGGGGGGGGCTGGAGGAGGACAAAGAGATGGGAGTCACTACACTAATGCTATTGTTGTTGTCAAACGCTTTATGAGCCGGATTTCAACTGAATGTTGCTCATAAAACATTTGGTGAGTAGTGTCAAATAACACTATAAATATCAATAAACATCAGTAAAGCATTTTATAAAACATTTTATTCATGAAATTCTGTAATAGTGTTAAATAACGCTATAAATATCAATAACCATTTAAGTATTTTATAAAACATTTTATTTATGAAACACTATTAGTGTTGACGCTATAAAGATCAATAAACATCAGTAAAGTATTTTATAGAACATATTTTATTTATGAAACACTAATAGTGTTAAATAACACTATAAAGATCAATAATCATCAGTAGAGTATTTTCTATATATGAAATAATGCCATAAAGACTAATACCACACACACAAGCCGTCTTATGGCCTCCATGTGTGACAGTGCCTGGTACAGTACCTGGAGCCACCTGGGTGACCAGCGAGCGTATCTGGGAGGGCACGGGACTCAGCGTGGACGACACCACCGCCGACGCCGTCACCGGGGTGACCGCCCGCACGCCCTGACCCCCGCCGATAGCAACCACCTCGGCAGTGGTCGCCGTGGCAGCGGAGGAGACGGCCCTCTGCTGCGCGTGGACCACCTGCTGCCCGGCCACGCCCGCAGGCTGGGGAGAAAAAAAACAAACAAGAGCGTCGTCATAGTGACAACACCGCGTTGTCACTAACATTCATTCACTCCCTCCCTCGCTGTGGCAGAGAAAGGGTGGAGGCAGAGCAGACTCACAGACAGGGTGACGGGGGAGGCCAGGCGCTTGGCCTGGAAGGGACCGGGAGGTACTCCAGCTGCCGTGTTCAGGATCACGTTACCCCCAATGGCGGCTGGGGATGGACAAGAACCACAGGGTTAACAACGGAAACGGCTTCAGAAACAACCATGAATGTGCTGCTTCCACACCTACCGGCCTGGGTGGCTGTGCCCAGGGTGGCGCTCTTCACCGTACCAGCCTGTGAAGCAAAAAGCACATGGACACATGAGGAGCCTTCTCAAGGCATAGAGGAGCTACGCTGGAGCTCCCTGCAATGCCATAGAGTGCTTCCTCGTTGCCAGGGCTAGGACAGTGTGGTGCAGTGGGACACTCACCAGCACGGCTGTGCCGGGCACGGTCGCGGCCCCGGCCACCGCTCCGGCCTGGGGCACCCCTGGAGGCTGGGACTGGCCTGGAGTGGTGGCCTGGGCCTGGCCTGCTACGGCCTGGGCCTGGCCTGCTACGGCCTGCTGCTGAACCAGCTGCTGGGCTCTCTGCTGCTCTGCCAAGGCCTGGTAACACACAAACACACACACACACACAATAAACACTTATCCACATGGATACCCTTGACTGTAACACTAGCTGAGTTTACACGTTCTTGTCTTCCCGAATGGAACGTTTACGATTGACAATTTCGGGTTACCCGTTTACATGGGATGTCACCTAATCGGGTCTGGTGTTTACATGCCCTGTTGCAACTTATCGGAGTTAGGAGTAGATGTTAAACATGCTCATAATGTGATGTCTCCCGCTAGCAAACGGCTAAAACCGGCTAGCAGGTGCGTCGGAGAGTGAGGCTACTTGTGGAGAGATCGACGGCTCCAGGTGAAGTCACCGTACTCCCATTCACTTATTTGCACGTGTCATAATTGTTCGTCCAGGCCTTGTACAGTTTTTTTTTTTTTACCCGATTCCATTCGGAATAAGAGGGTCTATGTACACGCAGATACCAGCTGCCCTTGGACCAGCATTAGCTGGCATCCGTTTGCACATTACACACACACACCTTCTTCTCCTTGGCTATTCTCTCTGCACGCTGAGATGCCACCTGAATGGGGGGGAGGGGCTTATCGTAGCTGATCCCGCTGTAGAAAACAAACAGGAGACCATTTGAGTCAGGAGTCTTTTCTCTTTATGTGATGGGACCACATGCCGGGATCACATTACCTTTCTGCAAGGACAGACGCATGCTTGGGATTCTTCTGGAAGGGGTTCATGCCAAGCCTGGAAATATGTACAGATCAGTAATCAGATCCGTTTGGTAGACATGATTCTACAAAATGGTTTGCTATTTTGTCATCAAGTAGTTTATTATTGATTTATAGGGCCTTTGTTATGAACACACACACACACACCCCAAACCACATCAACACGATTAAACCATAGCCAGCTCTCACAGTGGTTTGATGGGAGGGCTCCTCTTGCTCGCGATGATCTTCATGAGTTCAAAGCGGCTGTTGTAGAGCTGGATGTGAGTGGCGTTGTCGTCCTGCGTGTAGATCTGACAGGTGCGCAGCGGACGGCTGTTCTTCGACTGGTAGGAAAACACAATAGCCGATCACAATCCAGAGCTAGTTAGCCTCAGAAAGGGGGTGTGGCGAGAGTCCCCTTTGACCCCTGTGGCCTGAATGTAAACTAGGCTGTGGCGTAACAGCATGCACCATGGACAGGAATCCAGCTTACTCCCAAGCCTCAGATTTCCCAGGCAAATGCTCACAAAGGCAACAAAACACGGAAGAACGAATAAGTCTAATATGTCTAACCTTGTAAATGCTCTTGGTTTTCTTCTTGGGGTTGGCCTCGTACACCAGCTGTTGGAGAAGATACAGTATTAATTGACATAGCCCAGGGGTCAGGGGGTCTGCTTGGCTTTCAGCGTCACTGTGTGTGTGTGTGGGGCGTTACCTTGCCCTCCTCCCTGGGAATGATGACGTTCTCGTAGCGGTTGCGACACTGTTTGGGCGAGCGGTAGATGCGGCTGCAGGAATTGACCACGTCGCTCACCAGGTCCCAGTTGGGCGTGTGCGCAGGGGACACGATGGTCAGGTTCAGAGGCAGCTCCAGAAGCTGTTTGACAGCCTGAAACACACACAAACACAGGACTCCTACTGTGACACTATGTGAGACACTCTGCGTCAGCGGGGCTCATGTTTACACGCTACGCCTCATTTCCAGTAATTGTGGTGTGGCCGGGAGCGGGGCAGGCCGGAGCCAGTACCTGAAGCAGAGCCCAGTCCTCACTGATGAGCCACTCAGGGTTGTCCTGGCCTCCCTCCATGGCAGGCTTCACCAGCGAGGGCAGGGGCTTGGCGAAGGGTGCCTGCTGCTTCAGGGAGAAGTTCTTCTTCTGGTCCTTGCCCTCGCGGCGGACCTTCAACATGCTGGCCTTCTCGAAGAGGGAGCGCGGAGGAATGACGGCCTCTCCGTGGCCCTTCTTCTTCTTCCTGGCTACTGCTGCAGACACGCACGCACACACACACACACAGACGTTAGCTTGTGTTCCTTTTAACACCACATTTCTTTTGTGGCAATACAAGTAAAGCAGGGTTAGTTATTGTCGGGAAGACTTGCTAACTCCGAGCTCAAAGCAACATCCCTCCTCAGCGGCGCCTCACACATTAAAATGCATTGTGAAGCAAAGCGTGGTCCTACAGCTCTGTCGTTTGTTTAGGTTCCTATTTACGGAGCCGGGGCTGTGTAGAAGTATCTTGATACATTTTTCACCACGCACAGAGAATGTTAAGATAGCGAAATGCAAAGAGATATTTGAGGAATTTTACACAAAGCTCACAAGAGCTGACTACACCTTTTATTGTTGTTATAACAAGCATGATACACAGGACGAGTTAGCAATGCAAAGGTGGGTCATTCTAAGTTTACTTGCTTGACCTGTTATCCGTTTGAGTCAGCTGTGGGCTGCATCACTCTCACTCCTAAACTCTAGTCGTTTTGTATTCTATATTTAAATAAATTTGCGATGGCTAGAGCATGATTTCTGTTATTAATTATTCCTTTGGCGTCTATGTGCTCAGTGGTTTCCATATTGCTGCCAAAATGTGAACAGACTGGCAGAGGCTCTATAAACTAGGATTGTTGACTGCGCCACTCAAGACATTGCACCCAGAGAAATATCGTTTCACAACACCAAACATCAAGGTTTCCACTGTATACAATAAAGTACCACATAGCACATGGGATTATGACATGAGTGTGAGTCGTCCAAAAAGTATCAAGTCATGGAAAATTCAGTCTGTTGTTGCCGCATCTCCTCTCTGTGGCTTGAGTTGCCATGAGTTATGATTTGCTTTTGGGTTAGTTTATTTACAAAAATATTTTTTGGATAAAATAGGTAATGCTCTCCTTTTGAGGGTATCTGGAAAATATTTGTAATTGTTTTTGTGCAAAACATACAACATTTGCATAAAGCAAGGCTATATTGTTGACTCCCATGTTTATAAGAGTATAATTGAACATAATTCTGAACACTGAAAATTATTCCTTTGTGATTTACTACACAGTGACAAACACACTCGCACGCATTTATCAATTTTAGTTGGACATGATATGTAACCAACGGAAGATATATTACACCATAACAGAAATATTACGAAGCCTTTGAATTGAGCTACAACTCTTGATAGAACACGCCAGGCCAACAGTGTATCAGCTGGATGAGTAGCACATAGCCCCCCCCCCCCAGGATAAGAGGCCTCACCTGAGGGGTCCATCTTGAGTCGCTTGTGCTCCTTGCGAACATAGACCGGCGGCAGCTTGGACTCCAGCATGGGCGTGGTGTCATACATGAGACACATGACAGAGTCTATGTAGATGTCGTTGTCGTCCTGCGGCGGGGTGGGCGGCGTCCACAGCTGAACAAGGACATACGGCTTGTCAGCGTGTAGGCGGAGGCAGGTGAACCCAGTGCATGTGTGAGGAAATACAAAATGGAGGCGCTATTATACAACTAACCGGCATGATTTCCGTGTGACCGTCCTCCGCATCAAACACGTATTCCTGTTGGTAGAGAGAAAGATGGTCAAATATGAGCTAGACAAACGTTAGCACACACGTCTTTAGCGGAGGTGAGGGAGAAGACCCACCATGTTGTACGCATCTTCTCTGGTGTAGGTGAAGAGCTCCTCGTCTCCCTCCTGAACCAGCCGCTCCTCCGCCTCGCTCTTCAGCTTCTGGAGCTGCTGTTGTTCCCAGCCCCTCTTAGCACACTCCAGTCGCTCCTACGGGGGGATGGGGGGGGGGGGGGGGTAACAAAGAAAACAACGCAACCTTACCAGATAGTATGTTGCTGGCTGACAGGCAAGTTAGCACGTTCAAGGCCAGCCAAGCTAGTTCTGGCGTGACGCTTTACCTTGACGAGGCCTTCTTCGTCGGAGACGTGGAGGTATTCCAGGTAGTGCAGGGCGTACCTCTCAATAGGTGTGAGCTGTTTGGGAGGGACGGGGGTGTTGGGGAACATTACCATTGTGTTGTAACGTCCTACATAAACGTTCCATGTCCTATTCGCCTGGTCGACGTGACGTCATATTTGGCATTGGCTTGAGAACACGGCGATAACTCTGTGACAAGAAAACGGCTGTGGCCTAGCAACCAAACGTTACACAGTGCTGAAACTGTTTCACGTGTAGGCCATTCACATGGGTTATTCAACGTCTGTTGATTATTTTGTATGTATTATGCTGTATTAGTCTATTTAGTATATATATATAATATAT
>JAODLL010004737.1:20626-33881 GCA_026546735.1 Forbesichthys agassizii | reverse complement strand
ATTCTCTTTATACATGCTCCCCCTGGGATCCATTCTCAGAAAATATAACATACCTTACCACTGCTATGCAGATGATAGACAGTTGTATTTACCGTTAAAACCTGGAGATACAAACTCCTTGAAGTCCCTTTTAGCCTTAAAGAAATTAAGTGCTGGATGGCTAATAATTTTCTCCAACTCAATGAGAGTAAGACGGAAGTCATTTGGCACTCCAAAATCTATTCAGGAATTATCACAACATATGGGGCCCTTGTATGCGTATGTGCAACCTCATGCAAGAAATTTGGGAGTTATCTTTGATTCTGGATTAAAATTCGACAAACACATTAACTCTGTCGTAAAAGGGAGCTTTTTTCATCTAAGGACCATTGCGAAATTGAAATCCTTCCTCTCCTTTAAAGACTTAGAGATTGTTATACATGCTCTGATATCATCTCGAATTGATTATTGTTATTCTTTGTACTCTGGAATTTGTCATCCATTTCGCACCTGCAACTTGTCCAGAATGCGGCTGCCAGACTGTTGACTGGTACCAAGAAGAGGGACCATATCTCACCAGTTTTGGCCTCTCTTCATTGGTTACCAGTCAAATAGAGAATTGATTTTAAGGTGCTGCTGCTTGTTTTTAAAGCATTACATGGATTCACTCCATTGTATATCTCAAATCTCCTTACAGTGTATCACTCTAGCAGACCCCTTAGATCATCCAATCAACTCCTATTAGCAGTTCCACAGTCTCGTTTGATAACAAAGGGTGATCATGCCTTCTCGGTTATGTCCCCGAGACTGTGGAATAGTCTTCCCCTTGTTATTAGATCTTCTATTACCATTGATACGTTTAAGTCTTGTCTTAAAACTCATTTATACTCATTGGCATTCGACTAGGTCTTGAGACACGTGCTTGTTTACTTTTATGTTTTAATTGTTGTTGTATGTTATATTTTATTGCATTTTCTTGCCTTGCTCTGTGCAGCACTTTGGTCACCATTGGTTGTTTTTAAAGGTGCTATTTAAATAAATATACTTGACTTGACTTATCTTGTTTGGAAATGGTGTTCCAAGAGCGTGACGTAGGTTAGCACCAAGTAGCCGGCATCCCAAGATGTTCAGATGCACCCCATCAGGTTTGAAGCGGCCTTTACAGTTCCAAAAAATATTGAAATTGTCAATAAACCTTATCCTGTGGCTATGGCATGCAGATGTCAGCCACATATTCAGTCCAAGGAGTCTGCTAAAATATTCAATTCCTTTCCCCAGAGTTGGTAATGGGCCAGAGACGGTGACTTGATGTTGAGAGTTCTTTAGTATGTCCAGTAGCATAGAAAAAACTGAACAAAGAAAGCTGATTCAGCAATAGCTAACATTAATCAGATCTAGAAATGCTAAATTAAGAGCATACAATGATGACCACACTGGCCATGGTGGACGGTGTGATGGATGTGTTTAAAGCCGAGTTAAGGCTTTAAACACATCCATCACACCTTCTACCATGGCCAGTGTGCAGTCTGCAGTGATGTGTTTTCACATTAAAGCTCTTCTGCAACAAGAATAATGTTGCTGGTGCAATGCCATTTTCTCAAATCAGTCCTGAAAACTAATCCTGCCTCTGTATTCATTCATCTGGGGGGATGTATATGTGTGTGTGTGTGTGTTTGTGTGTGTGTGTGTGTGTGTGTGTATGTGAGAGAAAGAAAGATAGATACTCTAGTGAATAATGACATTCTTTCTACCAATCATTCGGACAACAAAGAATAAATACACGCACACACACACTCACACACAGTAATTGATCCTCAAGCAGCCAGCAGTCACAGCTTGAAATGGAGATGTTTGTGTGTGCTGTGCTGTGTGTGTGATGTGTAGAATCTCTGAGGGTCACATGTACCCCTGTATTGTGAACCTAGAATGAAGACCCTCTCTGCTGGTAAACATGCATGAATACACACTCAAAGTAAATTCAGAAAATGTCCTAATACCATTAGCTAAACATGCAAGAACCTCTAAACATGCAAGAACCTCTGGTTCTGACCAGACACATAAAGGAATGTCATGTTGTTTCACATATTTTCTTCATTCTTTATGACTGTCGTGGTGGATCGCTGTGCTTTGGTTCTTTCTTAATCTAATTTCATATCAACCAACTACTTAACTTGAGTGATAGTATGTCAAGTTAGTCACCTTATACGTTATTATTGGTTGTACACACAATCATCTACAGGTGGCATTCATCATTTTTATTCAAGTCTCTTACGAGGATTATAGGTTGTTGAATTCCATTTGCCATTCTCGTACAAGTGCAGCTCATGAAAATAAGAATAAGGTTTTTACTGTAAGAAAAGGAAATCGGAGAATGATCTAATGGGAGGGCCAATGTGTCACTTAAGCAGCAAATGCCTTGGCTTCTGATGCTAGAAGCTATTGAGCATAATATACACTGACACACATGCGCACACCCAGAATAACAATAGGCATTTGTCATGAGGTCTTGTATGCGTTCGGAGACATTACTATTGTGTTTAAATCCAAAACACCACAAGTAGTTTCAGTTTATATAGAGCAGCCCAAGGCAGAGAAACCAGTATGTGTTTGTGTGTCACTATACTAATACGTCTGGAAAAAGACCGCCTGTATAGACATCTGCTCCAGGGACCATTTGACAGCTGAATAATACAGTGCATTCAGATCAGAACTTACATAAACAGAGCTGTCAATAGACAGTGTCAATAAGAGAAGGTGAAAGATGATCCAAAGTTAAGCGCAGCAGAAAGATATAACCTTAACTAAAAAAGCACCTTTTCAGCCTTCGATACTCCAGCATATTCATCTGGTAACAAGATATCTGCACACCTTGTATAATAGAGACCCATTCTATAAAAATGATTCATGATAAATGTTTTTACTGGTTTACACAACATTAACAAGAAGATAGGCTCACACGTTGTTTATCCCTGGGAGAAAATGTTTTCGCTACAGTGGCAATTAAATAAAAATGAACATCTGTTTTCATGTTGTTGTCTATTGATTGACTGTAAGAGTGATGAGGCATGTCATTTAATTATGAAAAAGCACCCAGTTTCTTGTAAGACTGTGGTTGTACCGGGACATCACCCAATAAAAACAGTAGATGTCTGAGGTTGTACTGGAAAGCTCCCAGTGGAAGCAAATGCAGCTCCCATGACCAGAGAAGCAAAAGGAGAGAAAGTGTGTACATGAATAAAAGAAGGCAGGAGAATTCAAGTATAGGTTTAATGTTACAGTACACCAGTCAGTTAGACTCAGTCTGTTCAATTTAAACACAACAGCTTATTCAGTGTGTGTGTTCAACAAAACATTAGTATGTGGGGAAACCCCATGTTGTACCCGGGTAGGGACCGTGTGCCACAGTATAGAGAAACGGCTAATTATTTATTTAGTGAATCAATTGAGCATGTTTGCTAACTATTTCTTTATTTTAATAATGTTGCTGTATATTTTCTATATTCAAATATATATGCATTAGATTCCGCCATGAAATCGAAACAGAGCACTTAAATGGGTACACCTGCTAACTAATGCAAATATCTAATCAGCAGATCAGGTGGGGGCCACTCAATGCATACAAGCATACAGGCATGGTCAAGAGGTCCGGTTGTTGTTCAGATACGTCAGCGTAGGGAGGAAATGCGACATTGACCGCAAAATTATTGTCTGTGCACATAGGTTGCTGTGCCAGAGTGGATGATTTGATCCAGAAATTCCTGGGATCTCCTGTAATTTTCAGTGAGAATGAGTAAAAATGCCTGGCTAATGGGAGAGGTCAGAGGGCAGTGGAAGGTGACAGAAAACCAACAACACACGCCCTGCAAATATCAGCAGAATATCTGAACATGCAACACCGTGAACATGGAGGTAGATGGACTACTCTCTCTGTGCCTGGCCTGAACACTGACTTGGACAAACGGCAGCTGCCAACTGCTGCCGTTCAGCCCCACAGTTCATTATTCATCAAGGTTGACCAGGCGGGTGCTCACACAGGCACATTTAACTTTATTTGTTGAGAAAATGGAAACAGAAATGACAAAAGGAGAAAAAAAGAATGAATGAAAAGAAATGTAGTTTTGCAGAGATTTCTTAGATGACGAGAGTGTACAGTGGGATCCTGCTGTGTCAGCGCTACAAGCTGAGGATTATATGATGGGTAAATATTTAGACTATTATGGGATATCTGCTGGAGGGGTTATATCCACACGAAACTCAACAGGGAAGTCACAGTGAGAGAGATATCACCCTAAATATTTTCACCATACTTTATGACTCTATGAATGTAATACATTTAATACTGTATACCGTAGTTATTATTTATTGATATGTTTTTCAGTTATTATTCTTGCAGCTACTACTAAAGCCATTGCTGTACTGCAAATAGTCACACACGGGCCAATCAAAACATGATCTACCAGGACATATTTTAATGGCAGCTTTGAGGCAGTATTGAACAAAACCATTTTTTATAGTTTAGCCATGGATCTTGCTGTTTGAAATCTTTGGGGGAAAGATTTGATTGTGCACTTTCTAACTAAACATTGCAAACCAATAATTGAAAGATTAACATCAGCCAGCCTTTACAGTTGCTGCGGTCTACACAATGGATGCATTATTATACGAGCCGGATGGCACAAATGACAACCATTCATTTAGTCATAAAAGTGCATGCAGCCAACCCTTAATTGTCCCGACTTCAGCGTATTAACATCATTCAAGTGTATCACTGTCTCCTGTCTACTGCACATTCACAACTCCATACATGTGCCTGGGAATGATGCTGAAAAAGCTATCTTTCCTAAGCTTCAGGAAACAGAAAAATAATGTATTATTTCATTCAAAATATAAAGAATCAGTATAAAGAATCATTTTTTGGGTGTGTTGTGTTCAATAAACATGTATGTGCATTTTACAGTATCCACCATCACCATCAAGCCTACAGAAAAAACAGTGCTTGTTTGTGAATGACAAGGTCCCAGAAAACTGAGTGATTGTAATTTGGGGGATATGAGGTCTGCGTATGCAATATAAAGTCTACTTCACATGGTAAATGAACTGCATTTATATAGCGCTTTTCTAACCTTCCAGCCACTCAAAGCAGTGGATAGTATTTCACCTCACATTCACACACTGATAGTGACTGCTGTGAAATGCAAGGAGATATTGGGTGAATTTGAAAAAAAGTGTATTAGTTTACATTTAGCTTGCAATAGCTCACTATACCGTTAAGCAAATCTGATTTGTGTCCTTTAGGTGGAGAAAAGACAAATATAATCACTATCAGGACTTTAACTTCCAAACAATCCATCCATACATTGATTATTCAGATCTTTCATAATTTTAGAAAGATGATTTTGTATCCATTTGAACACACACACTGATTGCACATTGGAAAACATTGGTTTTGGTCCACATTCTTCTCCGCTAAAGTGGTTCCTAAGACGTTAATATACAGAGTCCACTCAAATCAAACTGGGACCAGTTACTTTTCCAGTTATACACAACAAGCACTGTACCAACTGCTTCTCCCAAGTTGCCCGGGAAGCCTGTGTTAATAGCCTGTAGGAAGATGAGGTTCTCGTGAATACTGCAGTGTTCCCCAATACTGGTCTTGGGGACCCACTGCCCTGCATGTTATAGATGTCTCCCTGCTCCAACGCACCTGATTCAACTGAGTGGGTCATTAGAAGCCTGATAATGATCCATCTCATTTGAATCAGGTGTGTTGGAGCAGGGAGACATCTTAAACATGAATTGCATCTCCAGGACCAGGATTGGAAATCACTGGCCTAATGGGTACATTTTAGGACCTCCTCAGACCTCAGCATTAGTTAGGATTCAGATAACACAGCATAGACTAAACTGCCACACCTACAATGTATAGTTTGCCTGCAGACAAAACCTCAGACCAAACATTTATTTTTGATTATTTATTTGTGCTTGAGATAAAAGAGCCTTAAAATAATATTTGATTGTTATTTGATGTTAAAACTCAATTGGATTCCTTAGCAAACTGGCAGCAGTTATGGGCTAACAGATAAACAGATGGGTTGTTTTTATAGCTGCAGAAATCTCATTCACCACAAGCTTTGTCCATACTGGGAGGCATAGAGCTGTGGCTTCATATTTTACTTGTGCCTGTATACTGCCTGGTAGAGACACTGCACTCCTTTGAATGTGGATATGTGTCAATTAACAGCAATGAAAAGTAAAGTAACTATTTGACCATAAGAAATACTACTCAGCACCCCCACCCACACACAATGTTCAAACACACAAAAATAAAGATGTTATTCTTTATGTCTTAATTGTTTCAGGGTTGATCAGATCTGCATGAATGCCTTGACAGCATCAGAAGTGACTCCAATTAAATGTAATATGAGTTCAAACTCTTCCAACCCGGGCCCACAAGCTGTGTCACGCACAACCAAAGCCTCCTTTCAGCCATGCTTCTTTAAACCACACTGACACAAACTCATAATAATGGTCACTTACACATCAGAACTTTCAATAATCACACACGTTCCCATTCCATCTAAAGGGTGCTGTACCTTTAGAAAAGAAGAGTTCATCAAGACGGGGAAGCGCTGGAAGTGTGACATCTCACATCATACTATAGACAGGTAAGCAACAAGCATTGTCCTCAGACGACCAATAGACCCTATATATAGCTGGTATTGATGACTTCCATGCCTGCGTGCATGACAAGTAAGACCGGCCATGTTCCAAGGATAGGGTGGGGGTGATCTCGTGGTTTGATATGATGCTTGTTATGAGTCTGTAAAGCCAAGCAGACCATAAATCTGGGATCATTTGGTGCGTTTGGACAGATTGTGCAGGAATCTGCAGCCCCCTTTCCAGTTTCCAGTGACTCCACGCCAGACGCCACCTCAAAGCTCATTAATGTTGCATAACACACATTCCTTGGCCCATTAGCTGGCCATTTTCAACATACTGTTACACTTGTTATTGAGACATTTGGCTCGGGTGTAAAAGGCGAAATATGATGATGTCTGTCTGATGTATTTGTCTGTGTTTATCTGCCACCGGTTTTTGTCGAATTCAGTCTGAAAGAGGTTTGTTGTAGGTTTCATGAAAGGCAATGGTCATTATCACAGTGAGTATTTATCAAGCAATAAAGACACAAAGTACAATAGGATTATAGAACGTGTAAAAGGGTGGTTGTCCTCTGCAGCTCCTTGTTTCAATGCAGTAGAATACTGTGGTCATACAGTCTGTGCAGTTTTCAGGTTTGCAAAAAAACAGCTACATTCTCTAACTGCAAATAACAGAATGTCATGTGCTAAATAAAAGTTTGACAGTGACGTTGTTCTTGTCAATGACATCATCTTCACACACCAGCACCATCAGTCCACAACACATTCTGGGACACCAGAGAGGGTGGAGAGAGAGGGTGTAGTGAGCGAGAGAGCAGGGGAAAGTCAACACAGAGCAGGGGTACAAGACAGACTTCTCTCTGTACTGCAGGCCTGAGGCCTGAGGTCAGAGGTGTGAGACAGGCTATTCTCTATGTGTTACGTGTGCTTGGGTCAGTAGTGCTTGGAGGTCAGGCTAGCTTCACTGCAAATATAATGCAAATATCATTAATGCAAAAGCAGGCAAAGGCTGGTGGTAACCAAATCAGAATGGCAAATTATGTGAGTTATGTAGCCAGCCAGACAATTTACTTTGATTAACAAATGTTTCTAAAGCAGGCAGTGGTAAATGATTTGACCACATATATCATCCATCCATCCATACATCTATCCATCATTTCTTTCTATATTTCTCTGTATGCATGTGCCTTCAACATAATTGTCTTTCCTGTATGTTCATCCTAGTCGTCCTTCCATTTTCCCAATGGATGACTGTGGTGGTGAACAATGTACTTCAGTGCTGGTGGACTGCGTATGAATCTGGTGTAGGCCTACTCTAGAATACATCCGTACAGTCAGATTGTTGTCTCTGCTGCTGTGTCTTCTCTTGTCTGTCTCTCTACTGTCTCTTAATTTCTAATGTCTAAACTTGATTTAATAGACAGATTGCAGAGTCCTCATCTCTGCAAGCACCTTTCCCATCTGTGACCTTAAAGGTATAGATAGCTATTGCAAGCTAAATGTAAGCTAATACACTTTTTGTCAAATTCAACATCTCCTCGCATTTCACTGTCTTGCAGTTCTCTGTGTTGAAAAAATAATCTGATACTTCTACACAGCCCTGGCTCCGTAAATAGGAACATAAACAAAGTGGCAAACACCGCTCGTATCCATGAGTGAGCCTGACTATGCTAGCGAGGGCGAGTCACACAGTGAATGTCTATGTAGAGCAATGTCAAAGTGGCATCAATTCTGATTTGACTGTTCAGACTGAGGTCGCATTTAAAAGAATCAGCCATGTATCCGATTTAATACCACATATGAAAGTGGCCCAAATCTGATGAGAAAATATTAGATTCCGTGTGATTTGTGCTGTTCACACCGCTCTGAAAAGATCAGACTGTTCGGATTTGGGCCAGATTTGTGTGCAGTGTGAGCGTAGCCTAAGTGAGCTGATAAATTCCATAGCAGCTCTCAGGTAACAGTTCTCTAGCTTCATCAGATCTCTATAGCGTCTTTGAATGGAAGGTGATTTCTTGACAGGAACGAAAACCTTTTTCAATGTTTTCACAGTTCTTTCACGGTTTCAACTAGACAGGTCTGTTGACATGTGTGATTGTCATAAACGCATGGTCACCACAGTTATATCTCTCACTCTCAAACAATCATTGAATCAGCTTCAAATAGCCAAGGAAGAAGAAACACTGGACTGTTGTTAAACAAACCATGTGGTCTGTGGTTAGAATTTTTGTCAATTTAAATGTCTGTAATATTTAGTTTTTTGTCACTTATGTTGTTTACATTTTTGATATTTTGGTATATTTTTCATACCAGCCATTAACATAAATTATTTTGGCATGTTTCTGCTTTGCTGGACAAAAACAAAAAAAATCACTTCCAAATAAGAAATAACAATATTCATTGTGCAACATTCATTGAGTACATGCTGTCCTTTGTGATTTTGGTAAAGTTTGGATGAAATAGCAAAGAGAGCAGCTACCCTTGTGTGTTTGTCTTTCTTGACAGGTCTGTGATTTAACATATTATGCTTGTCACACTATACCGTAAACCTATTTTGCTTTGATGACATTTATATATTCATGCACGCACATGAATGATGAATAGTTGTTGTCAACATTGGATAACAAATGTGTTTATTATTCTGTAAGTACATTAGGTGCTGTAGCAGGAGGAGTAAAGACTGATAGTCCCTTAGCACTCAGTTGTGGCAGGGGCATGCAGTGTTTCACAGACGGGAGCTGTCTAGTATCACCAGTCTTCTGATGGTTCTATAGACTTATCGAATGGATCAACCATCTTCCACTGGTTCTGTTGGGAGGTGAAATTAGTAGCAGATGGTCAGAGAAGTGGACATATTATGGTCACTATCTAATTACTGAACGCAAGCTGTCTATCCAGCCTAAAAAACAACGGTTGCAGAGCCATTCCTTTAAGAAACTTGTCAGACATGGGGCTCTTGGTGGATCGTGTCAAGTGGACAATGGAGTTTCAACAGCAGGGCTTTTATGGGGTTTAGTTAAACAATGGATTCAAATGCCCCCAACACAGTTTCAATTGGCCCAGAAGAAAAACACATACAGAGTAGCATGTATGTCCTGCTATTTGGCATGGACCAGTGATGTGTTATTGTACTCCAGGATAGCTTTGTCAATTAGTGAAGTATATACATTATGTTCATTGCTAATCATGCTAGTCGTGTAATGTAACACACTATAGCTTCTTCTGCTGGTGGTAGCACATTTAGTATCTTAAATTCACTGTGTGGTACCAGCAGAGGCCCTCTGCTGTAGTCTTGTTGCCCTATATGTAACATATAACTGTGTGATGTTTAAAGTGTGAACTTATCTTTGTACACAGAGTTATAAACAAGCACAACTGTTCACGCGAGCATGTAATACAGCCAAAACACATTCATGTACAGTATTTCAACAACAAATGCATACACACCCTGCTGGATGACAAGAACTGCTGCAGCACTTTGTGTGGAAAGGTTTGAGCCTGTCTCAAACTGACTGACTTCCCCTTAAATACTGAATCCCATTTGCAACAATATAAAGACCAGAGCAAAGAAGTATTAACATGGCAGCAGTACTCAGACTCCAATATGTTTATGTATCATTACAGTGACTGGTCAAACCTATTCCTCTAAGAAAGCCATCAAACATTCAGGTCTGTAGCCAGATTACAAATGCTCATGTGAACACGTGATCACATCCCGACAGCCTCAGCACCATTAGTCATGAGGTCAAGCGTACAGCCTCTGGTCATGTGTGTGTGTGTGCATACATGTAGTGTTTATATCTATCCCTTCTCTCTCTCTCTCTCTCGTAATACTTGGCTGTAAATACAACAGCTATATCTATTTACAGTGTCCTTTAGTCAATCACAGCCTATGTAAAATTGTTATTTAAAGAAAGTGAAAAGGTCGTTTTATGGGATATTAGGCAGATTTTTTTATTAAAAGAAAACACTATTTTCTAGTATATTTTGCATGAGAAAAGTAATTTCATTTTAAGAAAGCATAGCTTTACTTTGTCTTAATAATATACTCCAGCTAATATTGAGATATATTTAAGCAGTAAGAAGCTACACCAATGGTTTGCATAATATCCAAGCAGGGGATCAAGATTAATCTTAGATCAAGATATACGTTTTTAAGGACAGCTCAATCAATATACATTTTAAGAACTTTTAAGGATTTTCATTGCTTGTAAAGACAATTATTATCTTTCAATGGTCAGCCAAGCAAAATGTGCTTACCCCATTAGCAGATTGATTTAGCTAAATATGTCGATTGTTGATTATATTTGAGAGTATTTGTCTTCTTTATAGGGCTGTCTTTGCTGTGTATGCTTGAACTTAATTTAGTTTCACGCTGGGTGGAGAACTGCTGTTTGGCCAACAATGTCTCACTGAGACCTGCAAAGGGGAATGCTTTGATAATATTAAATACATATATGCATGAGGCTAACCTTCTCCATATCCCCTTCACTCACAAATAAATAAATAAATGTACACAGAAACATCCTCCGGAAATAATGTGTGTGTGGGTCGTGGGTGTGGGGCTGAAAACATTTGGTGTCCCATGAGTCATTGCTCAGCTGAATGAGGTGACACTTTGTGTATACTGGCCTCAGACACACACACACACTCACTCACACACACACACACGTCACGTTACAGCAATGCATACAGTCTCAGATCCACACCAATGATAAGCAATAAACGGAGCATTTGTGCATAATACCAGCTATTAAACAGTACATTTTGAGTCACATTCTACAGCACAGGTCATGAACCTTACATCACTGCACATATGATGTGCCATATAAGCATAGCATAGTGTATCAATTCATCAATTACACTCTACAATGCACATTATACGACAGCATGAAGCATTTACGGTACATAATACAGCAATAGGATAAGTCCTCCATAAGAGAACATGTCTCTCACACA
The DNA here is from genome assembly GCA_026546735.1 of Forbesichthys agassizii. Lineage (NCBI taxonomy): Eukaryota > Metazoa > Chordata > Actinopteri > Percopsiformes > Amblyopsidae > Forbesichthys > Forbesichthys agassizii. The sequence continues at coordinate 22,284 of JAODLL010004737.1, read as the reverse complement.
CTTTGAGTCTGTCCAAGCAACCAGTCACACACATACATGTACAGAATGTGTGCCCAGAAGAATGTATACACATTAATTGTGTAGGTACACTAGCACTACAGTGCATGCACATTCAAGTGCCCACACACACACACACGCCTGCATACGCACACACACTCACGTGCAAGCACATGCAGTTTAGTGGGTTGCCACTGACATTTTTACACTGGTGGTTTTAAGGTATTTTGAGGATGGCTGTTGTGTATTGTAAGATATTCCTCAGGGCTGTTTTAATCAGCCTCTTCTGCCACAATCATGTATTTTTCCAATGAAAGAGCACAGCATTGGGGCTGTTACGTAACATGCACTGATCTAGTGGTTTTGCATATCAAACAAACAGCAAACAAACTATAGTGACAGAATAAACCTGGTTAGACTCACTCAGACTCTAGTCTAACTGGTCTGCAAGTCAGGACAGCTTAAGCATTACGTTATAGGTGTAGATGTGATTCTAAATGTGTACGGTATTAGATTGTAACTTTATAAACAGACTAAATAAATAATAAGCAGTATTATTAAACCAATATTATATCTGATACAAAAATGATTGCCAGCACTGACTCCACAATTCACATCATGAAGATATCTGTGTGTCGATGTTAACGCACATACTTGCAATGATCCAAAAAATGTATTATTATGTTAACAAGCTTGCAAGATACTTCTGGTTTAATAATTTCCCGCTGCTTCTGTCAGAACTGCTGTCACATTCATTTTCGAAAAAGTTCAGTTATGAAAGGATAAAGAATTTTCAGTAGCACAGAAAATAAATAATTATGTTTAGGGTGTCATAAAGGCTTGAATCAGCCCAGCCTGCAAGGTAATTAAAAACACATATTCCATATAAAGAGACACATGAATATGTTAACAGTTCATAACATACCTGGTTTGACATCATTGACGGTTGGTGTGTGTGGTCCATTTACTAAATCACAAACTTTCAAAACAAACTAAAAAGCAAAGTAGCTGTTAATCAATGCAACGGCAGAGGCGACAGGTTTAGGCCTGCCCCCTACAGGGCTTCACTAGACACAACACCTTTTTTGCATTTTGAGGTGAGTGTTGACCACTTCTGCAGTTCTTGTATCCTCAGGCCTGTACACAATATCATATTTAACAGGCTAATTATATGCAAACAAAAGCTATCCATGTGTTTAATTCTCTATCCCTCTTCAACTCTCTGTAAACAACAACACATGATTTTGTCTATACTGCTACCACTTGTACTTGTGCACACATACACAAGCACAGAGACATATGTCCGTGAAATGATAAAGAAACAGAGACAACCCTTTTATAACCACTCAATAACAACCTGTTATTAGTCAATCTTGTTTTACTATCTGTACAGTAGTTGCTGTCTCAGCTTAACGGGTAGTAGGTGTTTTATTGCAAGCTACATTTATCACCACACAAGTTAGTAGGCGTTGTCTTGTCTAGAATGTTTACAGGTAGTCTCATGCTGGGACCCTCGACGCAGACTATTCTTCAACAACATACTCAAACAGGTTGGGGTTATCTTGTCTAGAATGTTTACAGGTGGTCTCATGCTGGGACCCTCGACGCAGACTATTCTTCAACAACATACTCAAACAGGTTGGGGTTATCTTGTCTAGAAT
>JAODLL010004737.1:5000-20526 GCA_026546735.1 Forbesichthys agassizii | reverse complement strand
GTTTACAGGTGGTCTCATGCTGGGACCCTCGACGCAGACTATTCTTCAACAACATACTCAAACAGGTTGGAGTTGCACTTGCAAGTCAAGCATAATCACATTTCCACTCCTCCCCCCCTCCTAAAAAAAGGGTAATGACTGACATTTCTCCTGAAAGTTCCTAGCTAGAAGAGAGTTTGATATACGGTTGGGGACAGACTGTCTGTCCTTTGCCCTTGATGCATTACCAAAGCCATATGTACTTGTGTGTGTGTGCACCCACTCTGCGGCCGCCATCTGGTAGGACAGACATGGAATGTGTGTGTGTGTGTGTGAGAGAGAGAGATACGTGAAGTGTAGGTATTTCTTTCCATCCCCATCTCTGGTACGTGTGACACTGAGTGGTGTATTTCTGGCATACAGCTTTACATGGGCTCTGTGGAGCGCCAGGCACGTATATGGTTCCTCCGTTAGCACAGCCGGGGGTTAGCCCTCAGAATGCTACCAAATAGTTTGTCTCTCGGCAGTTAGCCTGCTGGGCCAAAACAATGTGGCACTTCAAACTAGCGAGACGCCTGTAGTCCATATTAGGTTTCAGCAGTGGTGTGTGAGAAACGAGAAACAGCAGCTTCACCATCACCATAGCAACTGGTCTGACAGCTTGCTGACAGACAAATTTATTATCTCATCAATGGCTTATGCATAAAAACATCGACGATCTAACATTATTTATATATTCAAATTGCATTAACTGCTGGTGACACATATCTAGTATGCTACTGATCCCATTGGGGAGTCCCACAACAATCTAAATCTTCTACTGGTTCTTATATTGGTTTTATACTTGGTGCTGTCTGGTACAACCAGAAGTTTCAATGTGAGCAGCCTAATAAATCTGTAGTAAATTAGTCAGAGCGCTTTGAGCCTGTGACCATCCAGTCACAAGCCAGTGTCTGTAACCTCTAAACCAGTAAGGCAGCACGTAGAACGTCAGGAGAGATGGAAAAGATGAGAGATTTAAATAGCTCAAGCTCTGGTGCAACATCACACACATTCTCCATTCCAGTGTTAATCAGCCATTCAGCCTCATCGAAGGTTCTTTATGATACAAGCTTAAAATAGCAGTGACATCCATTTATTATGTTAGCCACCTCATTGCTGCTCATGGTCATGGACTGTCACAGCTGAATGGGCGTGACTTGAGGTCAGGATGCCATCACAGGGTCTCACACACACACCAACAGTATAGAGAGATGTGAGGTGCTTTTGTATAAATGTACACTAGGTACACCATATTGCACAATATCAAAGGAGAAATTGTAATTCAATTGACCAACCATAGCAATAATGCTTAGTCTTATGCCAGTTATTTAAAAGAGAAATTATAGATTTTATCAAAAGGTGCAGGGCTGAGATAACCAATTGTAGTAGAGTACTGCAGACATGGCACAAGGGGCCTATAACTTGTTTGATACAAATTTTGTGAAACATCTTTTTAAACTGGGTTAACTCATATTTATTAATGCATTTCCAGAACAAGAATGGTTAAGAATCTACCAAACACTATTAGACCTCGGTACTTGACACCCAGGGGATTTGAGCCCAGGAACTTAAGGGTGACCACAAACATCACATACACCAAATGATGCTAGCTGACGCAATTACAATAGATTGTTATTTGTTTTAACAGTAACCCATGCCTTTTCACACTAGATCTATGTATAGATTAATTTGGATTGCTTGACATTTTTCAGTCTAGCATCTTGTTTAGTCACTCACTAGTTTGAGTTGAAGCGTATTAGTGTCTTACTGTATACAGTAGCATGATGGTGATGCTGACAAACTAGACCATACTGCCCTCTGGTGGTAGGGTGCCACATTAAAAATAGAAAATTTGCAGACATGGTTATCTTAGTGTGTTAGATGGAAAGATATCAAAACGATACCATTTTAGTAAAAACTAAGACATTGCACAGGTGCTAAACGTTTAGTACAAGGGCATCAGAAAGAGTCCAAACATGTTTGCCACTATGAAGACTTCTCACTCCATAAAACTACAAATAAACCTGAAAGAATTTCACAAGAAATCACAAGATGGATTTTATACAATGTATTATCAAAACAACATTTGTGGAATGCACATTGAGAAAAATTTTAACAACTCCCTTTGCCGGTAGACAAATAAATTAATCCTTTATCTGCTTAGAACCAGTCTAGGAAAATACACGTGACTGAAAGAAAAGTTTTTTTTCCTCAACAGAACTCCCAAACAACCCCTTGTCAACCATACACACCTTTATCTACAAGTACTCCACTGGGGGAAGGGGTGTCTTTGAGCTGACAGAACAAATAAAGATAGTGATATCATCAAGCTAAACTCCTAGATAAGAGCTTAGATGTGTCCCCTGTTTATTGTGTGCATTTGTTCCAGAAAGCAACAGCAAGTTAGCCCACTCGGAGGGGTGGGGCTACGAGGACCACACCATCTCCTCTGACAAACAGCATAGGGATGTTCCTCTTGGTGGACTGGAAATCAACACACACACACCTCTATTACTGCATGTAGCAAGCACAGCACCAAAACACAAATTCAATACATGTAGAATTATGTAGTTAACCCTCTGAATGTATTGGGGTTTTTTTTTTAATACAAGAATCCACCGTTGGTTGGCATTTAAGTTATTTTGGCAAAAATGCACATACAATGGGTTTGGCAGACCAAAGGTGCAACACAGCGCTCTATAAGAAACCATTGTTTTGAACAATAACCAAATTCTCTTGCTCCCAAGATATGAGCTAATTGCTAAAGTGTTTTTAGGCTGTGTTGACAATAAGATAAAGTAACGACAAAACAGGACCAGCAAAATGAATCCAAGAGCATAAATCTTAGAGCATAAAATTCACCAATCCAATGCAGCAGATATGGCTATATTAAGTTTAGTTTTGATGGCAAGAACTCTTGTTTGTAGCCTACCTCAATCTCCAAACAGTCCTAATTGCCCTTAAATGCACTAAATTGGTTTAGTTTTGACATATTTATATTGTATACAATTTAAGCATCACAAATTTAGATTTGTATTTTCTCTTTTGAGTATGTACTATTGCCCTTTACTATAGAAAAAATATACTATTAGATTCATCAATGAATCATTAATCATCGGTAGATTATTCAATTACTAAAATAATCGATAGCTGCGGCCCTAAAACGTATATCTCAACTCAATGAAATAGGCTATGTAACATGAGGTAGTCTAGTTCCAAGCAACTCAACATCGCCATAGTTTTATATTTACATGAACTCCGACCAAACAGGAAAGAACCAATCGGCTTTCTATCTGCTATTGTCCGTCAAACAATACTTTCCGCTTGTCATCCCATCAACATCTGAGTTAATTTTTTAATTAAATTAGCGTACCTTTGTGAAAATTCAGTTCTTACAATTTTCTGAAACCTGGAAAACTGTCACCTATTGGATGGATTATTTGGATAAACTGGAAGAACCCAGCCAGACATCCAAACAGTGTGTGTTTTAATAAATTAATGCTTGTGTAACAGTGGCCAGCAGGTAGCTGTGCAGTGAAAAATGTTTTACAACATCCAGAAGAATCACTTCAACGCAGACGTTGGATCACATCGTAACAAGTCAGCTTCTACCTTGTAAAGTTCTTCATATGTCTCCTCATCAATCTCCACTGTTGTGACGGTCTCCTCCACATCACCCAGAATCATGTTCAGGTGCTGGTCATACGCCTACAGGAAATAACCACAGCCGTAGTCACATTTCAACTGGGTATGGATTTTGGAAGCTAAAATGTAGTGAAGGAAATAAATGAGGGGAGGGGCTGAGACATAATTTTGATGACACACGAGCGAACCAAATGGTACAGTCCTAAACTAGCAAGAACCTTTGGAGATTTTATACAGATATGATTTTCAGAGGCATTTCCAACCCATAAAATAGAGATTTTATTAAAAAACTTTGATTTTGACAATATTATCACCAAAAAAAAAAAACAGGCTTCTCTGGACAGGAGCTAATGATGACACTGGGGACAAAAAAAAGACATTCATGGGCATCCCTAGCTGGAATGTGGACATGTAGAGAAGGTAAATAACCAATTCATGTTAGTTGAGTCTTACATGTAGTCTGCCCCGGAGTTCCCGGTCATTCCTCATCTTAACGTAGATTCTCTCATCTAGACTGAGTCTGATCAAGTCCAGAGGCTCCTCTACCGTGTTGGTTGTTTGTTGCTAAAACACACAAATAAGAAATATGAGGATTGTAACTTCCGGCTACTTAGATTAGAAAATGTTGACCTGAACCGCCACATCGCATAAGATGTATATAACATTGCAGAAATACGTTTTATGGCAACTAAGACGAAATTATGCAGACAGTGTCAGGTGAAATACAAGTTTGAGACTTAATGTACGGTAGTTACCGGTACATTCCATTGCTTTTCAGACACGATTTAGTCATGATTAAAAGTACCATACAAGGTATATTAATCACATTAAATGTATATTGTAGTCTGCTGCAGATGCAGATCTGGAAATGTGTCAAACAAGATCAGCAATATCGTGCATACTTATTATTCTTATTATGCTAGCTTTGAACTGCAACAACGACTTGACAGTCACTACAGTACCGTAGTCAACAAAACAAACGAAGACAAAGTCCCATGCCTGCAGTGGACACGGCGCTATGCTAACACCGCTAACATGCATATCAGGCCATGCATGCACTATTGAAGAGCTACAGGGAAACACAATTCACTGTTGTTTCCATAGCGAAAGTAGACATAAAGTATCAGCGTAATGTTATACAATGTGAATTGCTAAATTAGTTCAGAGCCTCAGAAAACAACCACATTAAACGCCCATCCACAAACCTGCTCAACTTCATCCGCCATTTTTTCGTTTAACTGCGAGCGGAAGTGTGCGTACCAGATAAATGTCGTATCACGTCTTTTATGCCACCAATGTATCATTTTCGTTAGTTTAATGCATTTATTGGTTTTATTTCATAAAATGTGTGTTATGTATAGACATTACTGTGCTTATGTATTTTCAAATATAACATATATGTCTTTATGTGTATGAACTATGATGTGGTGAAAATTATATAAACATATATTTGTATTTATGTATGAGGACGACCCTAAAATGTAGCAGAAGTAACGTTTATTTTGAACATACGGTCGTTATTTATATAAACGACGTGAATATTTTCTGCAGATTAAGTCAAAAGGATAACGTTTGGCGGAAGAGTGCAAATCTGGCAACCTTGCATAGAGTTGCGGACCACCTCTATTATTTCCCCTTTCCAGATCTTTCCATCCAACAGTATTGTGACGGTGACCTGGCTGGGTAACGGTATAACCGTAACGAACCGGTATTATTTGTGAGTTTGTAGTTCATTCTCACAGTGCGTTATTAGATAAGGCAATATTTAGTATACGGTCATATGAGTATAGTGCATTTGAATGCCTGAATGTCAAAATATGCCAGTTTGGGTCCACGGCTGGCTCATTGTTCATCATCATCGTGCTATTTTGCAAGGTTTCGATTTAATTTATTACATTGTCAGTAAAGTACTGTCTAGACTAGGCAGGGTAGTTTAAATTTCTCATTGCGTCAGATGTTTATTTATGTATGTATTATTTGGGCTACTTTTAGTTTAATACCATGCTGCATTATTATGAAATAGAAATATAATTGTTTCCTCGTCTCCCAGGACAGCCCAGTTCTCCATACTGGGTATGTGTAGACAGGAAAGACACTATGACAGTGGTTAAACCCATTCCATCCTCAGCTCTACTGTAGCTCTGAGGTGGAAGAGAACCCTGCTACAAAAACTATTATGCAGTGTTCATGAGCTTCCCATTTTCCCCATGTGAGTGGATGTGCATTGATTATGTTCCTATTGAAGAGCGAATAATAAAAAAACACAAAATTACCGTTCTTGGAAGGTAAATGTGTGAGTAGTAAATGTCACTTAAAGTGCAGTGTAATCTTACATTTTATTATGTTATGTTAACCAAAACATGTCTGTCCCCCTTCTCCCCACACACCTCTACTCTTTCTCCTCCACTCTCTCCTCCCTTGTATTACCCATATTTCTTCTCTTGCTCCAGGAGTTGCGATTGAGGTCTGCCAGAAGATGTCACCATAATACGGGGACTTCATTGAGAAGATTACTGTGCTAATGTAGCATTTTGATTCTGTTAAACATTTTCACAGGGTCGAAATTACTGCAAATGACATGTCATTGTTAAATATAGTGTAGGCCTCCGATGCAAGTAAAGTTTATATAGACTTCAATCGCATTACAGTCTCAAAGGGCTACAAAAGCCAAGGGATTCAGAGATAGAACAACTAGGCCCAGTGTGTTCACCATCCATTGTGCCCACTAGCAGCCATTGTTGTCATATAGCCTAGTATAAAGGCCCATGGCACCATTGCAGCAAGGTATGATGCCACGGTTTGAAATTAGGTTATATGGTTAATTGTGAAATAAATCATCAAGATTTCATGGTTATCACTATGATCTATTTCCAAATTTAAAACAACAAAGGAAAAAAAACAGACGCTGAACTAATTTTCAGAAGTGGCGATGGTTTTGGCATGTTAACAGTTAGCATATGAACCACTTGAAAACAATAGAGTAGGCTTAATGTCGATGTAAAACAATGCACTGCGGGCTGTCCACAAACATTCTGAATGCAAAGGGGGAGTAAATAGGCTATCACAAAAAAGGATGTAATGTTAGAAATCTCAAATGATCTTATATTCACAAACTACTGCTTTTTTAAAGTGACTTCAAAGCTATAACGATGAATAATTTCCAACTTGACTGCACAAATAAAGAACATACATTTTTAAATGTTTTTGTGCATAACCATTTAAGCCCCCATAGCTAAATATGCATAGGCAAACACATGACTTGAGTAAAAAATACTGTTCTCAGTAGACCAGTGCAGTTTAAGGTTGTTACTAACGTGACATGGGGTCTGATATAGTTCTATGGTGTGTTTCTGTGATTTTCAAAACACCAAATATACAGTGTATTCTCTAAATAATTCATTGATTATATGAAAAGATTTCGATCTTGAAACATTTGAATAAAATTGCACTTCTCTAGTACTTATTTGTGTGGCTTTAAAATGATTAAATCTTAGTTATACATATATCAGTTCCAAACAAACACCTATGGAAACCAGTTCTGCATAGTATTTCATACATATAACTGGATTCATGTTTGTAGAATTAAAGACACAACATGATGCTAATTTAATTTTTCTGGAATTTCTGTAATATTGTACAATTCTTAAGTCCATCCAAGACTTATAAGTCAGGGAAGGTTATCAATTTTTTTGTCAAATCTTGTGATACCAGCATTAAAATAAACGCTTCAGACAAAATTCTCTCCCAATTCCTTATTTATTTTATTATATAGCAACATAGTGTACCTTGAAACCAGTGCATGTATAACCACTAGGGGGCAGTGTTTTCTTGAAGATGAGATATATTTAATTCACAGTAGATTTGACCTTCATAATTCAGTTCACTCACTGGGATCCTCAATAACAGGTGATATTGTGAAGCATGTTGACAGAAATATAAAATGGAAGGGGTTCTATATGTATCAAGGCTAGTTGCGTTTTCATGTCCTCAGATTAGTTGAGACCTTATTGGACCAACATCTCTGACTGCGATACAAAAACTACCCCAACACCTAACTGCAACCAGATAGCCCATAAATATATTTCCATCCTAATAAAAATCAACCTACATTAATCCTTGACTGCCTGAGGCTGCAGGTACCTCTCACTTATTACGTTTATATCCCTGACACACACTTCAGTCGTTTTTCTCTCACGTTCTCTTTCACAAACACCTCTCTTTCTCTCTCTCTCTCTCTCTCTCTCTCTCTCTCTCTCTCTCTCTCTCTTTCTCTTTCTCTCTCTTCTGTTGAACACACACCCCTGGCTCACTGCTACAGCACAACACCAGCACTGCTCATCTGTTTCATGCACATTAGTCAGATTAACACTTTTCTTCCTGTGAATAATATCTCATCCATCTGCTGCAGGTCTAAGACACATTCTCAGTGTCTGGGGCAGGCCATCTACTGCCTTACTCAAGTGAACCCCGGCCATTTACCAGCCAACAGAAAATCTCAATAACAGTGTCTGTGTCTGGAAGATTTATTATTATAAAATGGCTTTGGAAGGTTCCAAAAATATCCACCATCGCGAGAAAGTGGAGCGATGAAGGTGTACCTGTGACGCAGATGGACCTGAAATAGATCTGTGCTCATTAAAATCAGATGACTGACAGGAGGAATTATTGGACTTTAATAATGAATAGGCACAAAGTCAAGGTAGTGTGCATGGACAAATGCATGCAGCACGCCCTTACACGGACACAGGGTCACACTTTCACACGTACAAATGTTTTTTATCATACACATCGATGCTACAATGCTCATTGGCGATTAGCATACTGGCCACAGTTTGTGGTGTGATGTGGGTGTGAGTCTGAATATTAAAGCACCATTGTGTTTTAGTAACCACCACAACGTCCAATGTTCATTTAGTCGATCCAAGCTGAAAAGGCGTCTGGGTTAATAAAGCAGTGTAGAGTGATAGAATAGCATGCCAGTCGTCAGCTTTAACAGCAGACTTTCTCAGCCTGTGTTTCAGTATGGTACATTAATCTCCATTTCCATCACGCCTGCTCATATGGCTGACTATAGCCTATGGGTATGAGAGTGTGTGTGTGTGTGTGTGTTTCTGCTAAGGGAATGTAAACACAGCAAATGACCATGCATGATGGAATGTTGTGATTGGATTTGCATATTTAAGATGTTATGAAATATATAGAAATTATTACGATCCACTATTAGAATATATCTAGGGTTGTACATGGTTGTACACAATACATGGACATGGTTAAATCAGTTAATTATGTTGACATGTTTAGAACTGATATGGAAAATGCTATAGACATAGTCTAAGATTTTGAAACTCACCTGCCCTAGAACTATTCAAAAGTTCTACGGACAAACTCTCTGTGCCCATTTGCTGTGACACACTCTCATTACACAGACAAAGTCAGTGAAATGTAGGGCGTGACCCGATGCTTGCTATTTGGAGGAATGTGAACTGGAGCAGGTGGAAATGACTGTAATCTGTTACTGGGCTAGACTAGCATAGTGTCTGATAATACCTGCATGTCCTGGGAGAGGAGAGGAGAAGAGAGGAGATGAGGAAAAGAGGCTTTTTAAATGTCTCAAATTTGATTTTAAGCAATATTTGCCTTGACACAACTGTTCTGACACTAAAAGGACACATTCTTTATGCCCTGACAGTGTAGATCACGATCTGTTAATATTATTTGCGCTGTGTATATGGATCAAGGACTTGTTACTAGGTCAATGCGTTAGTGTGAGTGTGTGCGTGTGTGTGTGTAGATGTGCGTGTGTGTGTGTGTGCGGCTCTCCTGGGCAGCCTGCCGCAGTTTACACACATGCTGACTTTGTAATGCTAATATGATCCAATAATGGAAGAGCCCAGCACAGAGCAGAAATGGATGGAAACAGACCAACCCACACACACACACACACACACACACACACACACAGATACATATCCGGAACACTCCCAGGAAGAACCAAGCTGCCAGTAATTTCAACAGTAGCTCATATAGATACACACCAGCATGTAACCCCACTGTGGACACTGTCACTGAAACACGATCGTGCCAAAGCAAAATGAAACACACAATCAAATGTGCAATGAATCCCGTAAACAAACACACATGCCACTTCAACACACTCACATATTATTTGTAAGATAAATACATGTCTTGTGGCCTGGACTAAATTACTATAATGTATACAAGCAAGGTGGAGAGAAAGGGGGAGAGAGAGAGAGAGAGAGAGAGAGAGAGAGAGAGAGAGAGAGAGAGAGAGAGAGAGAGAGAGAGAGAGATGAAGTTTGTTTGTTTTGATATTTGCATGCTAATGAAGACATTTGAATTTTAGAGAGTGATATATGCTAATTATCATCTGTGGGTGTAATAAAAAATAATGGATGACACATTAGTCATAGTGCTTGGACATACTTATTGATGTAGACATGGTCATGTAGATTAGAAGTGTTCCTTTGAGAATTTACACTATATATTGTGTTAATGTAATATCTTACCCCGTAAACGTCATCTCTGAGCTATTTTTACTATAATTGCACCTTTTTCTTTAGGAGTCCTGTGACAGAGACATTATTCTGTCACTGCCTCAGGCAGAGAAGATATATTTTTGGTACAGCTTACTATTAAACAAAACATGGGCACTGCAATGCAAACAATTACTCTAGAATGTGATATATTGAACCATATTTGACAGCAGCCAAAATGTTATCCTGTGCTGCAGAGCATATTGGATATTGGACACATTATTTATCATATGGCCTGTTAAGCATAGGACGTGTCTTCTTGTCAGTTTGACAGAGAACTATAGCAGTCTACAAACACACGCTTAGCATTACGATAATATACAGTATTTTTCACACTTCAAACCAGTAGTATCCTGTGTAATACAGCAAATAAAATACACAGTACAATACAGAAATTAATTACACAGTTAAATGCATCTTAACTTGCATTTATATTATTATATTATTTTAAAGCCTCAGTATATAAGACAGATATTTTGTCTTGTGTTACATATTAAAGAAAAAGCTGAAACGTCATCGTTTGAATGCAAATCCGAGATCATGACTGTACAGAAATCATACACTTACTATATGTGTTTAGGAGGAACCATTAGCTAAACACTATGTTGGACAAGCTTAAAGCCAAGTCTATAGGCTGAGGCTTCCCTTGCACTGAAGTCAAATGCCTTGCTTTTAAACTCCCTGCCTCCCAATTTCTGATTATTTGATATGACTATATGTTCCCCTGCCAATATGACTGACCTCCCCATATCTGACCACCACCTCATCTTGTTTCAAATGTTTGTCTCTTTATCTTCATTTTCTTATATTTCTAAAATGCTCCTGCCTTAGTCAAATGTTTTATATTATCGGTATTTGTGTATTTGCAATGTAAATGTGTATTATTATTATTATTATTATTATTATTATTATTATTATTATTATTATTATTATGTTGCAATGGTTACACAATACAATTTTATCCAAAGTGACAAATACGTAGACTCAGGCATATTCCTCTTCTGATATCATAATCAAAGACCACTTGTGAGTGTAATGTTAAATATGACTTTTTTACTCTGTTATAATACATTTTACTTTTTAAACACCATTTGTTGTTTATATTCTGTCTGCAGAAGCAAATGTGCACATATGATAAGCATTTCCTTGCCATTAATAATTGCTGCTGCTTTGTTTGTGCATTTCATACTTGGAAATTGTAAATATTGAACTCTGTATGAACTATTCGGCTATTGATATATGTACTCAGTAAGTTTATATAGTTTTAACCACCATGTGAATAATTTAGCTCTGTTATGTACGCCTCTAACTGCAAATGGCCTCACATGATGGAAGATATACATTTTTGCTGACATCATGCTAAAGGTCTCTGGTGGAACACTGTATGGACTATATAGAGCCCCAGTCTCTGCTAAACAAAATCCTCTCATGTATTACTACTAAATGCAAAGATGTAAACATTGAGCCCATTAGAACGCATTCCTTCCTGGCAAGAACCTACAGTACAGTCATTATCTAATGAACTGGGCGGTAATTATCGGAGCTCTGGTGTAGCAGCACCTTACTGTAAGGTAAAAGAAGATCAAAGAAAGAGGGAATCAGGGAGTGAAAGTGATAGAGGGAAAGATAGAGCAATGAGATTGAAATATAAAAAGGGAGGATGGGATTTTGAAGGAATGGAGTGATAATATTAATATTAGACATACTGTATATTATGTACATAATTGTTAATCTAAAATCAATGTTAAAATGCAATCGCTCCCCTTATCCTTTTTGGAATAGAAAGAGAGAGTGATGATGATGATGATGATGAAAGGATAATTGATAATTGCTGGCATAGCAGTTCTTAATATCACTTTGTTGCAAGCCCTCTGAAAGAAGGAAGCCTGGCAGTCCTCGTTAATGGAGAGCGAAAGATGGCTGGAGGACAGAGAAGTGTGGGTGGGATGGGTGGATGGGATGAGAGGAGAGAAAGAGAAATGGTGATTTCTGTCTATGGCACAGGCCCTAGTCTATATGTCACTACATGCCAGTAGAGAACACTGACAATAGGATCCTAGCCTCACGCATAGGCCTCTAGGAGTTAACACAACGTTCTATTTATATGAATAATGCTCGCATGCTTTCACAGACAAATCTGGCCAATTTAGATTCTTGTCTTCTGATGCTTTCAGCCATTTACTGTGTGTAAACAGGTTTTCAAGAAGGGTACTCCACATTTATGCTTATGTTTGAAAGGTACATGTGTAACAATGATGTTTGCCCATGGTGTTTAAGCATACACTCTCTACACAGGGGAGCAGTGGTCACATTGACCCCAGATACACAACATGACAGAGGTCAGTCCCCCTTGAGACTTGAACCCTGCTTCCACAGATTACAACGCAAACACATCAGCAAGGAAGGCTAAAGCCCAAGGGCCCTAGCATCAGTCACTACATTGCTCTTGAGGCGTCGGAGAGTTAGGTTTATATATAACTTACAGCGCAGCACTGCCAGCTAGCCAACGTTGCACATGCATGTTGTTAACAAGGACATTCTTTTCTGCTGAAACTTGGATTATATCAAACAAAACCCAGCCATGTCATTCAGCACATGGCTTCTACAGCCTTTCTTACGGGAAACAACAGATTGTAGTTTTACAGCATTTCTGTAGCTTCTAGACAGCAGCTGAATACATGTGTCAGTTAGGGCCTTTGATTAGACAACAATAGCTTGATGCTTAATTGTTGTAATCCTCTTAACTTCTAATAGGAAATAAAGTTTGACAATGTATTTCAATTCATAAGAAAACACAAACACCCATGCACACATACACACATGTGCATGTGCACGCACGCGCGCGCGCACACACATACACACATACACATTTTTCTATAAATCCTTAAGATAATGATAAATGGACTGCATTTATATTATCTTATCTGTATTCTCTCTCTTTTTTCTCTCACACACACACACATACTGTACACGCACACATACACAAAAAAGTATACTGTACACTCTATCACAAATCATATGTATGCAATCTTACAAGTATGTAAGTATGTTAGTAATTTGACACTACTGGGAGGTGTATCTGTATAATACATGCAATATATAATTTGTATTCATTAATAGATGAACATGCCTGACAGTAATCAGATAGCATAAGATGGAATGGATGAACTAAGCCTGCATGATTGTTATAAGCTGCTTCCATCTCTACCAGCCAATGACAATTGCTCACTTGGACTTGAAGTGAGAAAGATACAATGTTCATCACCATGGTGGCATTGCTGTCATCCCGGGCATCGAAAGACATACACACACACACACACACACACACACACACACACACGCACACTCCAATTTGTTCTTTCACAGTCGGTCTTGGACAGCATGCTGTGCGTGTGTGCGTGTATGTGCGTGGGTGTGTTGTGTTGTTGTGTGCCATGTGTACAGTATGCATGTTTGTATAGATGCATGTGTGTGTGCACTCTGCGTCTTTAAAACGAACATGTTTTACGCAAGTGCTCCTGTTCAACACATTGCTTGTGTGTGTGTGTGTGTGTGTGTGTGTGTGTGTGTGTGTGTGTGTGTGTGTAAAAGGTGCATTTGCAATCATAAGCGTCTGTAAGGATGTCCACAACACCAAATTAGCATCGCCTTTTTCTGTGGAGTGTGTTTGGTCAATAATGCCCCATGATGCCAGATGGCTCTCTCCTCAGCCAGGAAACCAACGGGTAACCAAATCTTACTTCTGATTGGTCGCCAGCAGCTCTGGCGTCATGACCCACTCTAATCAGACAGAAATACACTCTGTATGCGAGCGATACGTACGCAAATGGAAAATATAGAGACACCAATCTGTGCATATCTGACGGCGACATAATTAGACAAGTGAGGAAAAAAATTTGCTGAGGATTATGTCAGACAATGTTTAGACAACAGGATGTTGAAATAGAAGATTTTTTACATGTATAAATCCTTCATAAATGTGTCCTCCTAGATCAACCAAGGGCTTATTATTTGTATTTTGTTATTTAATCTTTACCATATCTGATGTTATTCATTCATCATTATCATTATCATTATTCTCATCATCATTCATTCATTATTATCATTATTTTATTTTATTTAATAATGACGTCGAAAGGCAGTCATTACATTAGTCATACTAAGTATTTCTGCAAGATGAGACACTTTTGATGTGCTGCCAATAAGTTCCATGTCTCCTCTGTCTGACGAACTAAAATTGTCAGCGAGAGGCCAGCCTTTCCCTGCTCAGATTCCCAACATGTGTGTGTTTGTGTCAGGTTCCTTGTCCCAGGCTCATACTTTAAGCCAACAGCTGCCTCACGTGCACGACCCCACCACATGCTGTGCACACTCGCACAGAAATAGACACGCATAGCGCCAGGAAGGTATGATACGGTGCCAGAGAAATATGTAACACAAACACAAACACATACATACATGCATGAATGCACTTTTTTTACAGGCTGGATATGATTCTACATACACTGTATTTATTCTGTGTGGATCTTAATGGTATAATCCTGGATTTGGGCCCATGATGATTTAACAAGCGTTAGAATACTTTGGTTTGAAACTCCATAAACCCCTCCCATACCTAAGTGCTGGTTGTCCCTCATCTCTATCGTTCTCCTAGAGACCAGAGGCTGACATATACTGTGCCACTCCACACTGCTCACAGCCATCCATGCCATGTATGACCCTAAGGCACTAATCTGCCAGGGAGTGCACATTATCTATAGGCATTCCTCAATGCTCAGTAAGATTCTATAAACAGTACTATTTTAGCAGGTGAGATAGGAAGGGTTATATTTAAGGCGATTTGTGGAAATCATTTAGTGTCTCGTGTCTACTGATGTAATAATCTCAATCAATCTCATGTATCTGAATCATTCAACAGAAATTCACATGCACTTATTTAAAAATATACACCAAGTCACACACAGACACACACACACACACTAAAACATTTATTTACTGTATATGTCATACATTTAATTAGATATTGAGTGTATGTGAACTATGGCATAAGAATTCACACTATGACCTCTCTCTCTCTCTCTCTCTCTCTCTCTCTCTCTCACACACACACACACATACACGCACACACACAAGGCTTTCCAAAATCCTTCCTATAAACTAGTCACGCCATTGTGTTTGTGAGGACATACCTAAATATACAGTACAGTCACCTCAAACCATTATTCATAGCATGTAAAGCCGTAGGGAACAGTGACATCCTAGTGTGTTTAAGGGCATACCTTAAATGTATACTGCCCCACATCTGT
>JAODLL010004736.1:0-10951 GCA_026546735.1 Forbesichthys agassizii | reverse complement strand
GTTCTGAAGGCGAAAGGGGGTCAAACACAGTATTAGTATGGTGTTCCTAATAATCCTTTAGGTGAGTGTATATATATGTGCGTGTGTGTGTGTGTGTGTGTGTGTGTGTATATATATATATATATATATATATATATATATATATATATAAAATTTAGAATAAGGTAAAATCTACAATGTGTTTATTAGTTGCACAATAAAAGGTCAATGGTTGAACTTCCTCTCCAGCTTTATAGTGTAGTTACAATGACTGACGGAAAAATAGACTTCCACCGGAGGCAATACTGAACATGCTGCAAAACTTTTTTTTTTCGTTTAGCTAAGGGAAAAAATGTTCCAAAACAATTTAGATTATACAATAAGTGCCCTTGATTTATTACTTCAAAACAAAAGTGTCATTAATAAACAGAAAACTATACGGGAAGGGGGGGCGGGGTGAAACCAGTCTTGTTTCCCTGCATGCTGTGTGTGTGTGTGTACAGGGGATGTCTGTTATGGGGTAATGAGGCTCGTTTTGTCTTCAAAGCCTATGTGCCTCTGATATGGACATGAAAAGCCATTAGCACAGCTTGCACACAAAGCTAATTTTGCGGGCATGTGGAATGACAGCAGGATGGGGGGAAATAAAAGCACTGAACAACATTGAAATCAAAAGGAAAGTCGTCTGATACCAGGCTATGCTTAATCGGTGTGATTATGAGAGACTTGGGGTCCTCTGCTTTGAGCAAGAAGGCCTTCTAGAAAGGCTTTGCACATAAACAAGGAAAAGGCTCAGCGCTAAACAACAAATGTTGCGCCACACTGGCATTGACACAAATGGCCCTTCCGGTTTAAACCGTAAAAATGTTGAGGAAAGCTGTAAGCATTATAATTTATGGGCTGTTTTGTGTGGAATGATTTTTACAGCCTATTATCAGTCTTTTGAATACATTTCTTGATTGTTTTGTCTCTGAACATTTGTCATTATGCAGATATTCAATTGTGGTTGAACATTAATGTCCCTTTTGCCCGAAATAAAGTTGTCTTAGACGGTTGGAATTCTCATCCCATCTCTTTTTTAACTGGCACCATGGATAAAGTCTGTGGTATCACGATGTTCTAACTCTGAGTTCAGTTTTATGAGCTTGCAGTCTGGGCAGTATAAAGTCATAACTACATGTTTTTTTTTCTCCCAACCCATGCAATCAAAAGAAAGCAATTGCCTTTCTCTGCCGGTCCTTCCACATCTTTTGCCTGAACCTTTAGCTTTCCCCGTCGTTCTCAGCTTTTACAACTGTCTTAGTTTCTTAGCTTTTTTTCTTTTTTTTTCTTTCTTTTATGGACTTGGACTTTGAAGTAGTTTGCACCTGTCGTACTTGCGGTCCAGGGTTGGTGGGGGCTTATAGGGTGCTAGATGTGCATTCTGTCTCTGTTTGACCTCATGATAGCAGGCAGCCCCCAGGGTCACGGGGAGGTCGACACGGAGTCAAGAGGAGGGGTCGGAGGTTGGTCATAGCCACATGATTGAGACCCTCTAATCCAAACCCAAACATACTGAGTCGTAACAGCCACACCATAGTGCTAAAAGAGAGTGGTAGAAGGGCTGTAAAATAGCACAACAATGATCTGGTAACACTAACCTTGTTTCAGGGCTGTAAAGGGTATTTGTACAAGAGAGTAAAAGCATTGCATTGTGGCATTGGAAATAAATACTTGAAAGTATCTAGTTTTAAACGTAATATGTCCTCAGCATTACTGTGTTTCTACAAGGGCAACGCCAAACAGGGTCTTATTTTGTGCACTTTGAGTGAACCTTCACCATTTCCTTTGAATCATCTGTCCTGTCTGTGGGAGCTGTGAGCCCCATGCTCCAGCAGGGAAGCAGAGAGGGAGGGGCTTCCAATCGGGATGATCTGTCAGCTGATTAGGGAAGAGTACGTGGCCGTTCACTCCCTTGATTTCTGAGTTGTTCATGAGCATTATGGTATGTAGTGCACCCAGACGCCGTCTCTCCCCTCCACGCCTATAGAACTCAGCGAAAGCTACATGTGAATATCCTCCGTCTTTCTCGATCTTTTTAGCTACGTCCTTTTTTTTGTTTTAATTTCAAAGCAAAGACATTATTTTTAGTTTGTTTCACTTTGTGTCGAGCTCATTTAGGATTGTGTTTTACAGTATGGCCCACCATCACGTTTTCATCAAGCAAACTTATTTATTTAATACATTTTCAAGTTTTTTTTAAATGAGAAAAATCCAAGTGAAGTTGAATGCAGCCAAACTTTCTACGTCCCCGTTGATCTAAGCAGCAGAGCGGCAGCCCAGGCCTAATTTCATGCCATCATGATATCATTGTGTTAAACTGTGCAGCAACAGCAGGATTTGCTGTGGGCATTTTTCGCCATCTGTGTGGCTTACAGGCACCGTTGGTACAAGACTCATGTCATTGATTACACTGCTAAATAAACTGTAATACACATACTTGTATAATAAAGTTCCTGCTGAGTACTTTACCTGAAATATAATTAATAACATTCCACATTTGTTCACTGTAAAATAAAACCTTTTATATTTGAACATAGGCCTAGTGTATTTATATATAAATAAACATCTATTAACGGGAGTAATGTACTCTATCTGGGAAACCCTGCACGGCTACAGTCAGACCCACAGTGGCCTCGTAGGAGCAGACAAAACCTAGAGACGAGTATTTCCACTAGTCCCCCTTCCCCACACGCGCGCACACACACACACACCCAAACCCCTTCCTTATTCAAAGCGTGCGTGCGTGCTTTCCTGTTTGACCCCTGGTCAGGTTCAGCCAGAGGGTAATAGTTCGGCAGGCTTGTCGGTCGGACATTTTTCTCTGCCTGCTCTTGGGGGGCGAGCCCTGCTTGTACGCCGGTCTCTCTTTTGGCATTTTATCCCGCTCCACGCCGCAGCTGTGTGTGTTGACATGCGTGGAAGTGGACTCAATGCGGCGCCAAGGTTTAATCGCGCAGAAAATGGAAAAATGTCTCACTCGCACCTGATAGGTAGCCTATGTATGGCACACACAGATACACACACACACGTACGCTCAACAAAGACACAAGCACTGTGTCCGCCCTTCCCGCACACACATTTCCTCATACAAACGCTGCAATGCATCTGCCTTTTTATGAGTCCCATCTGTCTGCAGGTGTTCGCGCTGAGTACCAGAACCAGCCATGAGTTTCTAATAGGCAGCAGACCCTGTTGTGGCCCCTTCCCAATAGCTATAACTATCCAGCCGTGGCAGACGTTAGCGAGGTGAATATATCACTAGCCAGGGTGTTGTCTTTTTCTAGATGTATATTAAAGTGAGCATGTACCACCTGCGGAAAGGTAATGTTCGTTGTTTTTTTTTTTG
This sequence comes from Forbesichthys agassizii, assembly GCA_026546735.1. NCBI lineage: Eukaryota > Metazoa > Chordata > Actinopteri > Percopsiformes > Amblyopsidae > Forbesichthys > Forbesichthys agassizii. The sequence goes on along the minus strand of JAODLL010004736.1, from coordinate 7,584 downwards.
TGGCCCACTAGTCATACCATCTCATCATGTACTACATGAGGTCTCCGGTTCTGCCATGTGAAGCTCGGTATTGTGCTACGTAACCAAGCTTTCTCGGTGGAAGCTGCGGGACGCTCTCCAGAGGGAGCCCGTTTTGTGGGATGAGATGTGGAGTGACTTTGCTAAGATGAAAACCAATGTGGCTCCTAATTAAATCGGGTTTAAACGTACAGGGTGTCATTTGTATTTCCTATAATGGTGAAATGAATGCTCATGGCCTCATTCTTTTGAATGAATACAGGAGGCAGACCAGTGGATACGACCTCATAATCTAGTTCCATTACATACAGTGAGCACTGTATCTATGTGTAAGCAAATTAAAACTTTAACACTATTTATTTAGTTGTTCATCTATTATTTATTTATTTAGTATTTTTTTAAAGAAAGAAATCATACTTTATTAATCCCCCTTAGGAGAAATTCATTCTCTGCATTTAACCCATCCCTAAAGGAGCAGTGGGCAGCCACAGACCCAGGGTCCGACTCCAGATTGATGCCAGTTTCTGGTCAACAGCACTGACTGGAGGGTGAACCTGACATGTTTTTGTTAGTGGGGGAAACCGGAGCACCCGGAGGAAACCCACGCAGACACAGGGAGAACCTTCTTGCTGTGAGGCCACAGTGCTATCCACTGGGCCACCGTGTAGCCCAGCCGTTTGTAATTGTGCCACATTTCAAATTGCATTTCTGGCTTTAAGAAATCAATATATTAGAAAAATATTCTTATTAACCTCATAGTGATCCTTATAATTTCTCATCTTTTCTCAGAGATTACTTTAATCCTCAGGTGGGCGATGGACTAGATGTATTAAGCTCTCTGTTGAAACAAGCAGTCTCTAAAGAAGGATGGGTTTCAAAAGCAGCCTTGAGCGGTGTCCTACATGATTAATCTGTCCTCCAAGATTTGATTAAAGCACTCAGACATCCTATGGAGGGACAAGGGTCGAGTGATTATAAGAGCGCACGGTCATTAATTGACTTTTGCTCTGAAGTATGTTAACAATGAAATCTAATCAGCGATTGTGAAAAATCTGTTCTTGTGGGCGGGGCACGTTGGATTGACATTTTGAGTGTTCTTCCGTTTAACTTCAAAATGCATCACCATTTTCATCTCAGCATCTGGTCTGCTTCTCACCCCCCCACCCTCCCCACCCCCCCCGCAGCCATCGAGACGCAGAGCACCAGTTCTGAGGAGCTGGTCCCCAGTCCCCCGTCCCCTCTGCCCCCACCGAGGGTCTACAAACCCTGCTTCGTCTGCCAGGACAAGTCCTCTGGATACCACTATGGCGTCAGTGCCTGTGAAGGCTGCAAGGTAGGCTCCTCTGTGTTTGCGTCTGGACTAGCGGCCTCTTGGCTACAACTGAAATAAGCAACCAAACTACAGAGCAATGCCTTTATGGAGAAATGTCAATGACACTTGTCCCCCCCAACACTGGTTTACATCATGCCAGACACAAGTTGAGTGTATCTTAATGTCGTTGTTTTTTGTTGTCGTTCACAAAACCAGCTGACTTCGCTAATGCGTTTGTCATACAGGGTTATTTATAAACAGACTCGGCTGCTTTAGTTCAGTGCTGGAGCCAAGACATGGTTAGTATTCCTACTTTGTGAGCTCAGTGTTTCTACCTCTCCCTGGCTCCGTCAAAGCTCCACTTTTTCCCGGCCACACTCCAGCTTGTGGCGGCGAGCCGATCAGGGGTTCTCGCCATGCCATGGCTCTATAGTCGGAGCGGAGGAATGTCAGGAATCCTTTGCGGTCCATTGGCCCAGAGGGAGGTGATGATGGACTTGCTCTCTGGGGTGTGGGTCAAAGTAAATTCTCTATGGACTCCCAGGCTAACTACAGTACGCACTGATCTAAGCCTAGGCACAATGACCCCCCTTTACACACACACACACACAAGCATGGCATAGGCTCAACAGAGGCAGACTGTGTTGAATTTATATATGTACAGTATGTATGTGTAAATATGTGTGTATAGATGGTAGATAAAATATCATAATTATACCATTTTAACAAAAATAAAAAAATAGTGTAGGCTATGTAGGCTAGAGTGTTCATGTACACTAGGGTTGGATATTGCCAAGGACCTTGCAATATGATACGTATCACGACACATGGGTCATGATATGATACATATCACGATATACGACACTGAGATTGGATACATATTGCAGACCTGCCAACTTGTACTCATTTTGCGTAGCAGGTACGCATTTCAACATCAAAGTACGCTGGTACGATTTGTCACTCAAATATGCAAAAAAGCTAAAGTACACAAGCATGATAAGATACCGTTAACTTCTAGAATATACTGTATTTGGTTTGACCAACAAGTCTGTAGCCAGCTGAAAACCAAAGGAGTTGCACCGTATTTTCTCCCTCTTGCCTTCACCCACCTACGTAAAAGATATTCGATGCAGGGATAAGCAGAATGTGGCTGTCATTTCAAGAAGTGCTCTTCACCAGGTACCGTACCTTGACACCGGTATGGTATCCCTTTGCAAGTCAGTGTTAAGGTACACACTGTCCAATTTGATTTACAATGATTTTGTGACTTGTGAGATATTAAACAAGTTGGCATGTGCTAAAACATTTGTTAACGACGGCGTTGAGTATTTCTGGACGACACGTAATGACACTTGGTTAGCTAAAAGTTATTTCAAGCTAACAATACCACATGTTTGGACATTCAGTTGGCTCAAAAGTGGCGGCAGTTCACTTTATTTGATACTGAAATAAATAAAATGCTATGTAAATATGAAAATGAATTAGTCGCATCTGTGCGAGTGTGATACACATTTTACACACATCAAGTGCATATGTGCTAATAATAATGCTCCACGAATGTCAAACTCTATCGTCTTTCATAAAAGTTGCTTAAAAGTTTAGTAATTACTAAATACTGTATAACGCCATGAACCTACGGTAATTCGTGTGAAACCAACCAACCTGTCTTAAAGGGACAGTAATCAAAATATGACACAATGTAAAGCAAGTTTCCTATGCTAGTCTAGAGTGCATTAATAAAACAGCATTTTACCACCAATAACTATATGAATATAAATCATCAAATATGTTATACACTGAATTCATTGTAAATAGTAATGCTATTATTCCCTATAAATTCTGTACATAATATAAACATAAGCCTAGCTAGACTAATCTATATTCTACACTGCAGTCTACGGTACAAGTGGAATAAACATGTAATCTGTTTCTAACTCCTCAAAAAATAGACATTATTTAATATATGTTCTGTACTTATCAGAATCTTCTAAATATGTTGTAACTGGAGGACTGAACAGAAGAAGTTGTGATCAATAGGCCTAATGTTTGTCAAAGCACATGTGCTGGTAAGCATATCCTAGGTCCCATATAACACTGTGCAGCTGCTCATTGCTGCAGTGAATCAGTAAAGCTTTGTCAGATGAGTGGGGAGACTGAGGAGAGCAGCAGGAACGCTAAACCACAAATAGTTGACCATTCGATCCATGCTACCAAATCATGCATTGTGTACTTTCATTTATGGATTAACCTGTACATTGTATTCTGTCAAGAGCAGAATGTATTCCAACCTTTTATATAGACTTATAGATTTATTACCATTCTATAATATCAATCATACGCTATATTGTATATGGAAAATACCATATTTTGGTACCTGCTACACATGCGAGTTGAATCTCCTGTTTGTCTCAACCTGGTGTTCTAAAGAGTTGTCCAAGGTTGGCAGGGCTGATATTGCAATACTCACATTATTTACTGAAATCTTTCAATTTGAGCTGAACAACTTGCAGGTGTAATATGTAGAATATATTGAGAACTCAGCAGAATTGATAACTCAACAGACAAACTGATTCCAAACTATGTTTAATTAAACATTTCCATTCCAGTTTATTATAATGGCATTTGCATTGCGTTACTGAACACACTGAACTGAAATACAGATGCCATAACATCATGAAAAAAAATTGCCATGAGTATTCTTATTACACTATTTCACTGAACACTGCTATATGGCAATTAGCATACTATCTCTAAAGGGATAGTTTCCCTCTACAGGAGCAGAGGGAAGGACATTTTAAATCTGTTGACGAACATTATTCAATTATTGAGTTATATTTCTCTTCTTGTGCTGTATATTTTCTTTGTAAAAAAAACAAAACAATAATAATAGTGATTTTAAGGGGCTGGGAATCGATACAGTATTGTGGCGAATAATATTGCAATGTATCGCGCTGTATCGTTATATTTATTTGTTTTGTTCAGCACATCCTGTACTACCTATAATGCAAATGTGGTCATCATCTCTGTGCAGGGACCGATCCAGAGAGCACATTCTTTCCCTGATGATGATGCAGGCAGGCAGAACAACATGAAAATAGGTGATAGTAGGAACATGGCACAGTATAATTCCTTATGCATTCTCACGCTGTAGAGCGTAGAGGTAAAAATAGACACGCTGTAAAGGCTTTCCTTTTTATGCTTTATTGGCTCAGATGGATTAAAGTGGTGAATTCCATTATACATTTGTTTCATTTGAAGATTTTTCTCATTTTAGCGTTTTATTTCTACCTCTATGGCAAAGGCATTGTTGTTTATGGTGTGAAGGGCAAGCCCTGTCTATTGGAGTGGCTCAGCCATGCGTGCTGTACAGCTGTAAGCCTTTTAACCAGCACACTTTGACAGAAGAGCCCTTCATTGGCCAGTGAATGTGTCAATGAAGGTGTGTGCGTGTGTCTGTGTGTGTGTGTGCGTTGGTAAGAACGTTCTAGTAATGCTGATGATGCATACAGACATAGACACACACAGGGCAATGGCAAAGACAGTTGTTTGTCCTGGATGCCATCACCAACAATGAATGAAAACAAGCAAAATATAAGCTGTTTAATTAATGTGCCAATAAAGAATACTTAACTTATAAACTATATATATATATATATGAGCACCACATTTTCTGAAATGATATTTAACACATTTTTACCAATCTTCTGTGTAATTATGACACTGTAATGAAATAGAAAATAACTATATTTCACAAAGAAAAGTTGTGCTGATGATGAAGCCCTCTATGCACTTGTAAAAATCAATAAAGCGAGAGCTTTGAAGATGGCTGATCGTGCTTCATCTGGCTTTCATTCACCTCTCAATACACCAAGGCTTCCTGTGAGACACGTGGACAGCACTGATTTGAATTGGTAAAACAGAATAGCAGGCATATGGGCCTGCATAAGCACATGCATATGCATTGGACACCGGATTTTAATCAGCCAAAGTCAAGAAATCCTTCCAAAGTCGTGTTCATTTGAGGTTGACTAAAGGATACCGTGCAGGGAAAATGTGCCCATGTTCTAACACAGAACAAGCTCCCCTAATGTCAAGAAAATAAGGGACTGAGTGAAGGAAGGTTTTTTTTTTTTGCGTTTGAGACAGTTAGCTCCCTTTGGAACAAACATGCAGTTTTAGATTATTGACTCGGTAGCATGGATAATTTGTGTAATGAGAGAAGCAGAGAGAGTTAAAATGGAGACCTGGTACTATTCTGTCTGTCATAATAATCTACAAACCTTCCCAGCAGTGCAGGGCACATAATGTGATGTGTCAACGTCCAGCTGCATGAAAGCAGCAGACATCTAATAGGGGAATCAAAGGGAGAGAGCCAGCTCTGCTCCTGTATGCAGACTGCAGAGAGGGGTTGTTAAGTGGAAATGATACCGTAGTTATGTGACCGCTTTTCCCCCACTGCTCTTTTAGAGGAGGATGTCCAAACGGTGACATTAAATGTAATTCTCCTTGAACTCTAGGTCGCCTATTCTTAAACTAAACTGTTTATTTGGCTGTTTGTGTGTGTGTGTGTGTGTGTGAGAGAGAGAGAGCGAGAGCGAGCACATTGGGCCTTGTAGAGAGCCTCTATGCCCTCTATCATGTCTGAACAGATCATACAAATGTAAGGATGTTTTCAGGGAATAAAATAATAATCTCGCGAGCTTCAGTTTAATTTCGCAGGAAGAGTCAGGTCTGGTAAGCCTAGGAAAATTGTGTCTGAGTAGCAGCTGAACTTTAGGTTTGCTGACAGCGAAAACGACCAGTTGGATCATACATTCAACCAGTCCGGCAAGTATTTTTTGAAAGTGTCTGCCTAGGGTTTGGCCGATAGTCGATGCCATCGTCCATCGCCGATGACTGACATGCATCACGATGTTTTGCAGGCATCGTGATAAAAACTTTTTTTTTTAAAGTGCTGAAAAAGTGCCAAAGCAGCGTTCAGACAACGATATAAATATCTAGTGAAACACTGCGTAATATGCTTTTTCTGAGGCACGCCAAATTGGAAAAGATCACCTTACCTCTCTTATTCCCCCCCCCTCTTTCTCTTTCTCGAACATACACACGCAGATGCAAAATACACTCGTGCCTTGGCGGCATCACACCATCTCGATGTCTATTTGGCAATGCAATCAATGCATTATGCTAACGTAATGCTAACAACAAAACAAAACGACTTCATAGTTTACTGCTCGTGCTCATTTTGCTGTACCAGTAGTAGCCTACGGTGCCTACCGTGATATGGTTGGTTGTTCGCTAGCTGATGACAATCGCCGTCTGTCCATCTTTTTTGTGAATTATATGAGCATATAAATCGAAACGTAAGGAGTAGGGGTGAATGGACATACAATATAAGTAGGCCAACTGCCTGACCTGCTTATTTTATTAACTACTACTTCAATTTCACAGATAGTCAACCATTTAAAATTAGCTTCTTTTTTTTTTTAGAAGTTTAATATATTAGGCTAAGAAAAAAACGCTTTCTAGCACCCCCAATACCCCCCATCCCCTCACCCCTTCCCCCGTACGATGGAATCACCCATTACAATGTATTACTGTAGACATTGTCCGATGCCTGCCCTTTATAAACAGTTTTGATGCACGGCTTCCCATATGGACTTGTAAATAACAATCCAAATGGCATGTTAAAAGGTTAAAAATAACTCCCCTTTGTACCTTTGTACTGGAAAGGTAACTTGTATTCTGAAGTCAGGAGTGTTTGAGGAAGGTTTTCCTCCAACTGTTATCCTGAAGAATGTTGAGCCACTATACTGAAAATAAGGTGTTTCTTATGGAATAAACTATAAACTCTAGAAAACTGTCAATGGCAAAGATAACATACAGCTACAGTATGTCTGTTAGAGCTACAGTACTATCATCAAATGTTCTCATGTTAAATCTCTTAACAGTGCGAGGGAATACAATGCACACAATGTTTCTATTGTAATGTTTAGCTTTGATATAGCCTAACTAACACGGAGTGTGATGACAGATATGATTAGATTAGAGTACATCTTGTGGAACGCAGCCAGCCGTAGTAGAGTTTGGTCTCTCTCTCTCTCTCTCTCTCTCTCTCTCTCTCTCTGCAGCCATAGTGAGTTTATGGTATTGTTGGTAGGTCTCAGTCTGCTTGAATGGTATCAATCAATCAATCAATCAATCAATCTTTATTTATATAGCACTTTTCATACAAATTCATGTAACACAAAGTGCTT